>CM060888.1:135912967-135970467 GCA_030762935.1 Hymenopus coronatus | reverse complement strand
ACACATGGACCTATTTCTGAAAATGCTTTTTTTTTTTAGTGAAATCTCGGTATCGAATTTTTGGGTGGAGTGCTCTAAACACTATGTACACATTACGTGTAAAGAAAGTAAAAAACATATATGACATACACTGTGTGCTTAACGAGGTCTACATTTTACCGGTTATGCAAAATTCATCGAGCATGAAGAGATATTCAGAGGCCATTCCCAAGAAAATCCACACATGCGTTGTTTGTGATTTAAGTATCTACAATATGCAGTATTTTTATAAAACTCGTTAGAGCCATTTTTCAGACAAATAAAATGTTAAAACGTTCTTGCATGTAAATGGCTGGAGGGAGGGATGTTCTTAAAAATCTACGTGTCTCATCCTTAAAATAAAGTAAACTTGAATACCAAGTTTGGTATTTAACGATCTTTTCATGTTTGAGCTATGCTGTCAATAGTCGCAGGCGCGCACACGCACGCACATACACACACCTTTCTCAGACCTTTTTCTAAACTTTTTTGTACTCCGGAACCACAAAAATATAAAATCTCGACACAAAATGTTTGGGTGGAATGCAATACACTCTCTACCTACAATGTACTGACATCGTACGTGTACAGAAAGTGAAAACACCTTATCCTTTGATTTAACTTTTGCTGGATCTAGGCGTACGAACAATGTACATTGTAGGTAGAGAAGGAATATATATATAAACTCCGTGATTGCGCCTGTTTATCTGTGAACAGCGTAACACAATAAACGAAAGCAGGTTAAGCATCAAACTTAGGATTTAAGTTCAGTAGTTTTCAAAGAAGCAACACAAATATCTTCCACAAAAAAAACTAAATCCAAACTACCCTCTATTTTTATTAAAATAACATACATTAGAGATATTTGCATGGCAAATGCGATGAATATCTTGAATTTTCTGGGAATACCCCTAATGCTTTCTTTATTCTAAAAGACGTTTACATAACCGATACACCGTAACAGGTAGAAGCAAATGTTACAGTATCAGCCCCCTCCTCAAAGTATGGCGGCGGTGATGATGATGATGATGATGATGATGATGATGATGATGACTGCGATTAAGGGCGCTCAACTTCGAGGCTATAAGCGCCCATCAAAAACAAACGTACCCAAAACCAAGAGATAAAATCCATTAATAAAATAATGGCTAAAAGAAGTAAAATCCAGGATAAAATAAAACCAACATAGGGAGAAAAAAACCCAGCAAAAACAAAGCACCTAAAAAGCAATAAAAGGCTAAAACTAAAGCATTATGCAAGACAGCAAATAAAAAGTTGAAATAAATACCAAACTTGGCATTTAAGTTTGGTATCTTCAGAGGGTGCGAAACTAAGATGTTTAAGAAAATCCCCCCTCCCCAACTACCCTTTACATGGAAATTTTTTTCGAAAATTTTGATTTTCTCAAAAATGACTAACGATTTTGATTAAAATATCATATATTAAAGACATTTATTTGAAAAATAATATGTATATCTTGGATTTTCTGGGAATAGCCTCTGAAGACTACTTTATTCTGAATGAATTTTTCGGAATTTTGCATAACTGCTAAACCGTAAGAGATGGACAAAACCCACACAAAAATTTAGAGCACATTAAAACACACAATTTATGTTATAGACATTTTTTTCGTGGAGTTGATCGTTTTTGAGATATTGCTTGTTTTTGATTTCAGCTTTAAAAGCTTATACTTTTCTCATACAGGAATTTTTCAACACCTTTCCGTACAAACAAAGGAACTTCAGTCACAAAGCAACCAGCTTTTGACTGTCACTTCTACTTGCAATAAAAGCATTAGCTTTTTAAGAATAATTTGTTGCATAGATGTAGAGAAAGTCATGTGAATGGAATATATCAGATTTTTATTTTAACGTTGCACAACTTCAACGTTAATCTTCCACAGCACTCAACCGTTCCTTTCTTCCCTTAATGGTCTCTATTCAAAGTCAGGGCATATTTTTCGTTATTACTTTGGTTTGCCTGGCTGACAACTTGACCTATTTGAGCATCAAAGCATGCTCGAATCCGATCATGCCTTATCGCTGCTTGCACGCATTCATCAGCCGGAAGATTACCGCGCGGGTTAATTCCCTCGTTCCTGCATAAGGGGCTGACAGGAATCCGTGTTATGGAAATTACTTTCAGTGACAAATAGCACAATCCATCGTCCTCGTTTTGCATTGCATTGTGTATCGCGAAGAAGGAGGTGTTATCAACTCTTTTATTGCCGGCGCAAAACTTCTGGAATCGTGACCCTGATCGCCAACCGAGCTACCGAGCCTAGCTTATCGGAGTTTGTACTAAGATACTTTGCTTAATTAAAATCACAGCGAGCATACTTTGTACAGTCTGTGTTCCGCATATGTTTGTATTCAAAGTGGGCAGTAAATAGTGCTCATTTAATTTATTTTATTTTTTTTAACCATGGCTCCTACGTTTTCAAAGTTAATTGGCAGGGTATTACTTACTCGAAGCAGAGAAATAATTGTAAATGTCCTTGACTTCATGAAACAAGAGTTAGAGATGAAGGAAAACAATGAATGTTCCCCGAGTTCTTCAAACGCCTGTAGAAAGTGAACGAAAGAGTGACCAAGGCAACTGATATTTTACTGAGCTCCGTTTCCAGGGTTCTCAAATAAAATAAATAAAGAAAAATAAAACTTAATACATAATTTTTAAATTAAAAGATGTGGAACAGTTGTGTCGCCAGCGAATTGCAGAAATTGGCAGGCCAGAATGGGAAAATGTATGTCGTCATGTTGAGAATTTGAAAATCATTAGAAAGAATTGTGGAAAATAAAACAGAATTCTAATCCAGGATAATGGTGCCGAAAGTAGTGATAGCGTTGATGATGACAATGACGTGAGCGAAGACGAAGGACTGTCAGGTGTGGAAGAATTGGAGGCCGACGATTGACATTGTTTATATAGTAGGCCATTTGTATAGATGTTTTGTAGATATGAATATACATATGAAAACACATGTTTATCAGTGCAGCGCCGTATGTGCAGGTGACAGATATTTGACACTGACTGTGACAGGCATGAATCGACTGGTGAACTGCTTATCTGAAAGTACAACTGGCTCCCCAGCTCTCATTAAGATTTTCACATGTCCAGATCTGTTGCGCCAATTATATCCGATCGATAGGGCCGTGAGTTACAACAATTAGAACTGCATACTGAATGTTCTCTTTGCATATAATTATACGAGCAGATGCGACATTCCCGCTGAGTAAATCGCTATAGAGTTTCTACCCAAGGTCAAGTGGTTTCCCCGACATCTCTTTTGAGTGCTATGCGAGTCCCAGTTTTGTCCAAACAAGGTTTTACTGTGCATTTTGTGATACAAAGCCACGCAGAATGTAATGCAAGACGTGTTATTCAATTTCGTAATTACTTTCTCTACACGTACTATGTACATAGTGTATAGAGAAGGTATTGTAATGCACACAAAAATGAGATACCGAGATTTCACCGGAAATACATGTTTTGAGACTCCCCGAGTCCAAAAAAGCATTTTTTGAAAAAAAATGTGTGTGAGTGAGTGAGTGTGTGTGTGTGTGTGTGTGTGTGTGTGTGTGTGTGTGTGTGTGTGTGTGTGTGTCTGTCTGTGGTCAGCATAGCTCAAAAACAAAAAGTCCGTTAAAAACCAAACTTGGTATTCAGGTTTGGTATATTCCAAGGATACGACACGAAGATTTTCAAGAAAATCCCCCCTCCCCCAACTACCCTTTACTTGGAACATTTTTCGAAGTTTTTTATTTTCTCCAAAATGGCTCTAACGATTTTGATTAAAATATCGTATATTAAAGATATTTACCTGACAAATAAAATGTGTATCTTGAATTTTCTGGGAATAGCTTCTGTAGACCTGTTTATTGTGGATGAATTTTGCTCAATTTTGCGTGACTGGTAAATCGTAAGAGATGGATATAAACTTACCACACACAAAATGTAGCACATGTTAAAACACGATTTATGTTACATACATTTTTTTCATTGAGTTGATCGTTTTTGAGATATTCCTTGTTTTTGGTTTAACTTTGAAAAACTTTTCTCATATAGGAATTTGTCAACTCCTGTCCATACAAACAAAGGAACTTCAGTCATATAGCAACCAGCTTTTGATTATCACTTTAAACATGGTATTCTACTTACAAGGAAGCAAGCAATAAGACTATTTTTACCATTTTTTTCTCGATTACCATGTGGTAAATAGAAGCATAAGCGTTTTAATATTAATTCTTTTACAGAGATATACAGAAAGTCACGTGATATGAACACCTTAGATTTTTTTTTAAATGCTTTGAGTTTGAAACTTGGAAATTTATCATCAACTATGGTAGTGTATGGTGTTACAGCAATGGAAGAAAGAAATGCTGGTGAAGTAAATTGTTCAACAATGAAAGATAAAAATATTCATGATGAAACTTGACATGATTTGGAGAATCAAATGAACAATAAAAACCATACCATAGATGGGTTACGTATTTCTTGCCCAAACATTGTCGTTCTACTTAGTGAAACCGAGTTTGGCGGCAGCCGACTATAACACGGAAATTTTAAACCTGGTGGACAGATAACGAGCAGATAAATAAATAGCAACTGATTAAATGGAGAAATAAAGCAAGTTTCCATTAACCGACATGCATGTTTAAAACAAAACCTAACTTTTTCTGGATTACGCTGGCATTAACCAAGCTAGTGGTTCACTAAGCGCCTGCTTTGAATGTGACGATCCCCATGGCCGCGTTCGTAAACGTGCCTCGCTTTAGCGCTTCGTGGCACAGGGGATCATTGGTTCGAGTCTCGCCTTGGACATGGGTGTTTGTAAATATGTATATGTGTTTGTATTAAAAGCAAAAACGGTAATCAAACAGATAAACACAATAAATGATGGGAAAACAGAGGAAAACTGAATACAGCGCCGGAGTCACAAGCCTCCGTATCTGATGTGTTCCATTCACATGACTTTCTCTACATCTCTGCAACAAATTATTGTTAAAAAGCTTATGCCTCTATTCACTTCATGCTAATCGAGAAAAAAATTGTTTCCTTGTAAGTAGAAGCAAAATAAGGAAGTACCATAGGTTAAAGTGATAGGCAAATGCTGGTTGCTATATGACTGAAGTTCCTTTGTTTGATGGACAGGAAGGAGTTGACAAATTCCTGTATGAGAAAAGTATGTTTTTCATAGCTGAAACCAAAAACAAGGAATATCTAAAAAATGATCTACTGCACGAAAAAAATGTATATAAATTTGTGATTTAATGTGCTCTACATTTCTTGTTTGGTAACTTTTTATCTATCTCTTACGGTTTACCATTTACACAAAATTCTGTAAAATTCATCCTTAATAAAGTAGTCTTCAGATGTTATGCCCAGAATATAGAAGATATACATATTATTTGTCAGGTATATATCTTTAATATACGATATTTTAATCAAAATCGTTATAGCCATTTTTTAGAAAATCTAAATTTTCGAACAATTTTCCATGTGAAGGGTAGTTGGGGGTGGGGGTATTTTCTTGAAAATTTTCGTGTCGTGTTCTTGGAAGTTTGGTATTTAACGGTCTTTTCGTTTTTGAGCTATGCTACCCAGGGACACCCACACACATTCAAAAAAATGCTTTTGTTGGATTCAGGTGGTCTCAAAACATGTATTTCCGGTGAAATCTCGGTATCGAATTTTTCGGTGCAATGCAATACCTTCTCTATACACTATACACTAGGTATAGAGAAAGTAATACGGGAATACAGTAAAACAATAGTCAAATCTTTTAGAAACCGTTGCCATGTGGTTGAAATCCGTAATCTATGCAGGGCCAAGAGTTTACAACTTTCCGTGTGACAACATTTTAAGTATTTTGAATCTGAAACAAATAAAAAGGAACATCTCAGAAATTGTTAACTCCACGAAAAAACTCTATATGACAAATTGTGTGTTTTAATGTGATTTACATTTTTTGTACAGTAAGTTTTTGTCTATCTCTTAAGGTTTACCAATTACGCAAAATTTAGCAAAATTCATTCAGAATAAAGAGGTCTCAAGAGGCTATTTCGTTGAATTTCAAGATATATATTTTATTTGCCATAAAAATATCTTTAATATATGGCATTTTAATCAAAATCGTTACAGCCATTTTTGAGAAAATCAAAATTTTCGCAATTTTTCTATGTAAAGGATAGTTTGGGGTGGGGAGATGTTTGTCTAAAACTTCGTGTCGCGTCCCTGGAAGATACTAAACTTAAATACCGAGTTTGATATTTTACCGACTTTTCGTTTTTGAGCTATCGTGTTCACACAGATGGACCTTTTTCTGAAATTAGGGGACCCTAAAATGTGTATTTCCATTGAAATCTCAGTATCGAATTTTGGGTGGAATGTATTTAACTTCTCTATTCACTATGCACATAGTACGTGTAGAGAAACTAATAAGAAAAAATGTAAAAAATGTTGTATAAGAGCTAGGTTTATCTTGTCACCTGGCAGCTAGCACCACAACCCCTACTCTGTTGTATCAGACTGTGCTCACCTGATTCAGCTATTGTTAGTTTGAACGGTGGCATATGGGATCTACCATGCTTATAAAGTGCCCCACACACATTTGAGACAGTACATGTCTGGTCGCGGGGCAAAGCGTTATTCAGAAGGGAAAGATAAATCATAGCTAATAATATAAACTATACCAAGAAAAGAAATATAAATCTACGTTGAAAATGGGAAGGGAAGAAAGATTTCAAACACGTATAAGTAGCCGAGTTGTCACGATCTGGTAGCACCGTATACCGTTAGGGGTAGGGCATTGGCCCGAAGGGGGTGAGAGGACACTGCCATAGGGGAACATAACGGCTAAAGATAAAATAATGCTACCGCTGGTCAGGCGACACTGTTTGGGGGCTCTTGGCGTGGAACACCGGAGAGCAAAGATGTGATATTTAGGGTCATTGGTGGAGCCGCACATGCTATCTTTAGCTGTGAGGGAAATAACTTCTTAATACAGACCAGAGTACGGAATAAACCACTTTACCAAATAACTAACAATAGTCGCGGTCACGTAAAGTATACTTTCACAGGAGAACATTTAGGAGGAATTCTTGTGTGTTCGACGGCGGAAAGACGCCGAACTAATTGAATACAACACTTGTGGCGTACCACACCCTGAAAAGAGTTTCCATGCTAGTAAACATCCTGAGATAGGGCAACCACAAATCTACATCATTCCTAATAGCTAAAACCAGCACCCGGGATACGAACCCGTAACCACGTTACCTCCTCACACTATAGCTTACATATGTTATTAGTTCTTTGCTAATCGTTCACATCTTTCCATGGCAACTCTAAGTGCGATTCATATGTTAAAATGGAATTCGGGGTAATTTATAATGGCAAATTTTCTATTGTGACCGTTTCGAGAATATTCGTAGTAACATCCCGAGAAAAGCAGTTTTAGTATCATCGCTTTTAGAAACAAAGAAATCAAGTTGGTTTCCAATTGGGGACATCTTTAATTTCTTAACTGCTCCTTAGCTACTGCGTTTTAATAATACCAATCCGGACATGTTCTCAATAAAACACCTTGACTTGTGCGCGTCGCTGATTCGTCTCTCGGTGTGGCATCACAGGATTTGAATGGATTGTTACAATACACGATTTGCAAAAACAATCCATTCAAATCCTGTGATGCTTAACCAAAAACGCATTTCAATACAAACTCTCGATAGTCCGTCTCTGCAGCTTATCTGCTTACATTCATCAGGTCCTGAGGACTTCGCTCTCTGCCTTCACAGAGTAAAGATGGGAGGTAAACGCCGCAAGCCTCCGAGGAGCCGCCGGAGACCGTCACCGCCAACGCCGACCCAGTCTCCCAGCCCACATCCACTGCCGAGCCTCAGCCAGCCATCCCGGTCAGTCACGCCGCATCACCCGCCGTCAAAGCCGTACAATCCCCACAGAACATTTCTATCAACAACTCACCGCCAACACTACCTACGACAACACCAGTGCTGACCTTTCCTCGCGCCACGCTTCTGCGCAGTAGTGCGTGGAGTTCACCGACAGCAGGTCTAGTGCTCAACGCCAGCCGTCTTCGTTGGCCTTCTCTGATGAAAGCCACACGGATCCACTTATCAGGCTGGAGTTCTGGGCCGAAGCGGACTACCGCGCTGCCTTAGCTGACGGGCTACCTGCCCTCGGGCAGGTGCTCGCAGTTGAGCCTGGCTGGAGCGTCCGTGCTTTCCCGTGCCGCCAGTAAGGCCACTCCTCAAGATACCTGCACAGCCGCCGCCCGTTACCACTATTGTGGTGCCGGATGTCTCACCGCCGCCTGCACCTACCACAACTTGACACGCAGTCCCATGTACTGCGCTACCTGCAACAGTGCAGGCCACTACATGGGTCAAGCGGTGTGCCAACAACATCCACGCCGACAGATTCCAGCCAGTCACTAGCCGCACGCCGCTCCACCACCGCCAGCACCCACCATCATCTCTTCGCAGACACAACCGCAGGCCTCAACACTCATCCAACTCCAAACCGAAATAGGAACCTACACAACCGAACTCCAAAACCTACGCCTAGGACCATCGCCGACCGAATTTTCACGTGGGAGGAAGTCCTGAACCGCTCTCTGGCGGAGCTTCAGGCAACCGCTCGCAGCCTGCAATCAAGAAGTTCACAGGGAGAACACCGCCTTGCGAGACCACTTCAACAGAAGCCTTGAGAAGGTGCCACAAGCAACAACAGACTCGTGGCTTGACCATCCGGATTCAAGACATGACACATTAACTCACAGCAGCTACACATCAACGTCCCAACATTTAAGCTTTGGAGCTCCTCCGGCTACGCCCCCCAGAACTCACTTGGGAAGAGCTCCATCGCCCTCCTAACACACCTCTCTGGAAATATGATACACCAAAATGTTTGTAGGTCCCCGTCAGGGCATTGCGCCATTGAGGCATGGCCTCAGGCAGTACCGGGCCTCGTATTACCACAACTGTTCCAATAAATAGAGACACCACAGTGTTAATCCTTTCTCTCCACTCTCCCCTATCCTTCCCAAATACCCTATTGACCTGTTATCCTTATAACCTTTATTCCTGTTCCCCCCCAAAGTCTTGAGTCTGACTGCCTTCGTGGTCAAGTGGTCAGCCAGCTGACTTCTTACCCGAAAGCCCTAGTTTCGATTCCCGGCTGGGGCAGGGAATGTTTCTTTAGCCAGAAATGTTCCCTATCCTCCACAGAGTCAGGAAGTATGTATATGAGATGAATGTGTGTGTGTGTGTGTGTGTGTGTGTGTGTGTGTGTGTGTGTGTGTTTGAGGAAAATGAAATGATTAAACCAAACGTAAAAGAGCCTACAGACAACGAATTGTTTCAAGTGCAAAGCCCCCGATATGACCTTAGATGTTAAAGGGGGATATATAAATGAAACAATAAAAAATGTCCGAAGCTCGGGTTTATGTAGCAACCCGACAAAGTTTCTTTTAGGAGTTTCCATTATTCTGAAAAGACAAATATCGACTAACTATAAGCTCTATAGACCACGGGCTCATTTGAGTATAATTGCGTTCATCGACCGATATGAGCTACCAGGTTAAAGGATGTTAAACAAAACAAAAAATCTTTAATGGTTAATTAGAGAAAAATATGTGTTCCATTCATATGACTTTCTCTATATCTCTGCAACAAATTATGGTTAAAAAACTTATGCTTCTATTTACTTCATGCTAATCGAGAAAACATTAACAGAAAGTCTTATTACTTGCTTCCTTGTAAGTGGAAGCAAAATAAGGGAGTAGCATAGGTTAAAGTGATAGTCAAAAGCCGATTGCTATGTGACTGAAGTTCCTTTGTTTGTATGGACAGGAGTTGACAAATTCCTGTATGAGAAAAGTATAAGTTTTTCAAAGCTGAAACTAAAAACAAGGAATATCTCAAAAACGATCAATTCCACGAAAAAAATGTGTATCACATAATTGTGTGTTTTTACGTGGTCTACATTTTTTGTGTGGTAAATTTTTGTCCATCTATTACGGTTTAGCAACTATGCAAAATTCGTAAAATGCATCCAGAATAAAGTAGTCTTCAGAGGCTATTTCCAGAAAATTCAAGATATACATATATATATTATTTGGCAAGTAAATATGTTAAATACATGAGAATTTAATCAAAATCGTTAGAACCATTTTTGAACCAATCAAAATTTTAGAAATTTTTTCCATGTAAAACGTAGTTGGGAGGGGGAATTTCTTGAAAACCTACGTATTACATTCTTGGAAGACACTGAACTTAAATGCCAAATTTGGTATTTAACGGACTATTAGTTTCTGAGCTATGCTGTCCACAGACACGGACCTTTTTGTAAAAATGTTTTTTTGGATATAGGAGGCTCTAAAACGTATATTTTCAGGACATTTCGGTATCGAATTTTTGGGCGAAGTTACACAACACCTTCTCTATACACTATGTACGTAGTACTTGTAGAGAAAGTTGCTGATACTGGCATTTCCTGGCCACTGACTCGCGTCTCGGTGTGGTACTGTAACAATATACACAATTGGACAAAAACATTCAAATACGTACTTGGCTAGTTAATAAAAGAAAACTACATGGATTCGAGAGGTGAACTGAAATATTTCTGAAGAGCTGAACGTCAATAACTCCAGACGATGTTTACCACACACATGCACTGAGCCTGGAAAAAGCTTCTGTGCGTGACGTTCAAACGGTTACTTACGCATATTAAGAACGGTAAAACAGTTTCGATCGTCTTGGGATGAGAAACAGGAGGCACTGACACAGGCAGACCTGTGCGTGACCAAAACCATTCCCTCATTATTTACTACCCAGGACAGGAATAAACAAACTTCCTGTAGCTTCCTAGACAATCATAGGCGCGGCCGATCAATAAGGCATGGCCCCTTCTTGCAGGCTACTGGTATACGTTTACAAATTATTCATAATATTCGTAAAATCAATAAGGATTAGCTCAGGTCATGTCTTTTATTACCTAGAACACATTCTTCCAATGAACAAATCGCACAGAAATCAATTCTATTAGGTTCACTTGAAACAATATTTTCACTCAAATGCTATAAATATATAACAGAGATATAATATTTTCAATATATTTCCCTGAAAATACACTTACGTAGCGATCATTTGAATTCTACAAGTAAACTTAACCTGCAGCAACAGAACTGCCGTTTATGGACAAGGAAAAACCGCAAAGAGCGGATTATGTTAACAGCTATTT
Organism: Hymenopus coronatus; assembly: GCA_030762935.1. NCBI lineage: Eukaryota > Metazoa > Arthropoda > Insecta > Mantodea > Hymenopodidae > Hymenopus > Hymenopus coronatus. The sequence goes on along the minus strand of CM060888.1, from coordinate 135,959,187 downwards.
CCGATAAATATATATATATATATATATTTATATGTATATTGCTCTTTCCATCAGATTGGTATCCCAGGATTTAATTCGTTACATACAGAAAAATCTGATGTAATCCATTCACATGACTTTCTCTATATCTCTGCAACAAATTTTTGTTAAAAAGTTTATGCTTCTATTTACTTCATGCTAAGTGAGAAAAAATTAGCAGAAATAACCTTATTACTTGCTTCCCTGTAAGTAGAAGCGAAATAAGGGAGTAACATAGGTTAAAGTGATAGCAAAAGATGGTTGCTATGTGACTGAAGTTCCTTTGTTTGTATGGACAGGAGTTGACAAATTCCTATATGAGAAAAGTATACGTTTTTAAGGCTGAAACTAAAAACAAGGAATATCTAAAAAACGATCAACTCCACGAAAAAAAAGGTATATAACATACATTGTGTGTTTTAATATGCTCTACATTTTTTGTGTGGTAAGTTTTTGTCTATCTCTTACGGTTTACCAGTTACACAAAATTCCGTAAAATTCATCCAGAATAAAGTAGTCTTCAGAGGCTATTCACAGAAAATTCAAGATATGCATATTATTTGTCAAGTATATACCTTTAATATAAGATATTGTAATCAAAATCGTTAGAGCCATTTTTTAGAAAATAAAATTTTTCGAATATTTTCCCACGTGAACGGTAGTTGGGGGTGGGGGGATTTTCTTGAAAATCTTCATGTGGCATCCTTGGAAGATACTGAACTTAAATACCAAGTTTGGTATTTAACGGTCTTTTCGTTTTTGAGCTATGCTGCCCACAGACACACACACGTACACACAGACAGACACACGGTCATTTTTCTAAAAATGTTTTTTTTAGATTAAGGTGGTCACAAAATATGTATTTCCGGTGAAATCTCTGTATCGAATTTTTGGGTACAATGCAATACCTGCTCTATCTATACACTATGTACATAGTACTTATAGAGAAAGTACAAATTATTGCTCCACTCATTTAACTTTCTGTACAAACTATTGTTACAAACGATTATTCATTTATCTACATTGTAGTAACCGAGAAAAACATTAGCAGAAATAATTGAATTACTTCTTTCTAAGTAGAAGGGAAACAAGATACGTAATACTAGGGTCGGCTGATAAGTCCCGGGCCCCTCAATGAAAACAGTATTTAATTTTTTTTTTTTCTTTTTGCATTATTTCTCAATATAATCTCCAACAAAGCTAATACATTTGTCATATGTGTGTTGTAATTTATTTAAACCATATCTGTAGTGCGATTTATCAAGGTCCTCAAAATAGCTGTTTACCGCATCAATGACCTCCTCGTTGCTGTGAAATCTTCGTACTCCAAGAAACTTTTTGAGGTTTGCGATCAGGTGGTAGAAACCGGGTGCTAGATCTGGCGAATAGGGTGGATGTTTAACAATTCGAACTTGAATTCGCACATTTTTCCCGTTGCAATAACTGAAAGATGGGCCGGAGCATTGTCATGAAACAACATTTTTTTTTTTTTTTTTTTTTTTTTTGTTGCCAAATGAGATCTTTTTCTTTTCACATCATCACTCGAAGCGTTGCAGTAAGCTTGCGCAGTAGTCATCAGTGATGCTTTTATCCTTTACCTACTAATCAATAAAAATATTTCCCTATGCATCCCAGAAAACACTCGCCATAACCTTGTTAGCTGTTGACTTTGCCTTGTTTGGAGTTGGTTCACCTGGCGCCATCCACTGTTTTGACTGTGATTTACTTTCTGGAGTGTAGTGATGTATCCAAGTTTCATCCATGGTAATAAGCCGTCTCAAAAATTCACTGGGATTTTTACGGTAGAGCTCCACATTGTTATTAACAGAAACAGTGTTTCTTTAAAACTTTTAATGAGGTGTCTTACATACGAGCCACCCATCTTGCTCAGACCTTGTGAAACCTTTTTACTTTCTCTACACGTACTATATAAATAGTGTATACAGAAGGTATTGCATTCCACCCAAAAATTCGATACCGAGATTTCACCCAAAATACATGTTTTAGGTCCCTCTGAATCCAAAAAGAAACATTTTTAGAAAAAGATTCATGTGTGTGTCTGTGGACAGTATAGTTCAAAACGAAAACACCATTGAATACCAAACTTGGTATTTAAGTTTGGCATCTTCCAAGGATGCAACATGAAGATTTTAAAGAAAATAGCCCCCCCCAACTACCCTCTACACAGAATTTTTTTCAAAAATTTTTCCTTTCTCAAAAATGGCTGTAAGACTTGGATTAAAATATCGTATTATTAAAGATATTTACCTGACAAATACAATTTATATCTTGAATTTTCTGGAAATAGCCTCTAAAGACTCTCTATTTTGGATGCTTTTTATTGAATTTTGCATAACTGGTAAACCGTAAGAAATAGACAAAAACTTACTATACAACAAATATAGATCACGATAAAGCTCACAATTTATGTAATATACATTTTTTGTAGAGTTGATCATATTGAGATATTCCTTGCTATTGGTTTCAGCTTTAAAGAAGCTTACACTTTTGTCATGCAGGAATTTGTCAACTCCTGTCCATACAAACAAAGGAACTTCAAGGACTATCAATTTAACCTATGGTACTCCCTTATTTCGCTTCTACTTACAAGGAAGCAAGTAATAAGACCAATTTCTTTCTCGATTAACATGAAGTAAATAGAAGCTAAGCTTTTAACAATAATTTGTTGCAGAGATGTAAGTCATGTGAATGAAACACATTTTTTGTGTTATATTGAGCACCCGTTCTCTAAACCTAAATTACTACATAGGACTTTAAAATCTATTATTAAAGGTTCCACTTCCCTGGTAAATGTGGATCCTTTTTAAGATTTATGATGTGCTTCTAGCAGGAAACCCGAGTTAGAATCAAATTTGTGTGGAAGCATAGCGGGACATACGCGACTAGCTTGCTGAGCATGATTACCTTACAAGAGGCTTATGTTCGGGAACCCAAAACAATCGAAACCGCCAATATCAATCCGACGACACCGACAACAAACAGCGACCGGGGGGAGAGAAAAGAAAAAAGATGAGATGAAAAGATAGAAACATGTGTAAGGTAAAATGAAAAGTCTTGCGGAAGTGGCGTGCACACACGCGCGCGAAATAAATTCCTCTGCAGCTAGGGGAGCAGAGCAAAGAAGGATAAAGCTGATCTAAAGAGACATCCATCCAGAAGGATGTACAAAGACGATAGAGGCAAACAGATCGATAGGCAGGGTCAAGAAGAGAACGGGAGAGAAAAGCAGATGCAAGAGCACAAAACATTTTTCTGGAAACCGCCTTCCCCATAACCTTTTCACTGCCTACCGGATGAATGCTGCGACTTCCAATCTTTTCCAATACGCGGGCGGCATGAGACTGAGAAGTCTGTAAATATTAATAAAATCAGAAAGTGGGCAGACGTCATGGAAATCTTGCCCGCTGCTTCCTTTCCTATGAAAAACGATATGCGGATAAGACTGTCATTCCCTTATAAACACGGAAGCAAGTTCTAGAGCTAATCCTTGTTCTGAAGCACGTCTCAAGCTTAAAAGACACTACATGTTAAATGGAGCGCACTGTTTTGTGCTATTCCATTCCCTCTTATCGTAGTCGACTTACCCTCCCCGTAAGTAGGATTGCCACCCCCCCCCCCCAGGAATTACAAGCGGATGCCTAGGGGTCAGAGGACTGTCGGGGAGCCAACGGCTCGAAACCACAGAATGAAGACCCTGAAACGAGTGGTCGGCCCGTAGCCAGGCATGAGTGCGAGGAAGTGGATGAAGTGATATTAAAAATGGTGGATAGGGTTCAAACCCGAATTCAAACCCGGCGGAGGACGATGGACTTTTTTGGGCGTAAAAATCCTTAGTATGGCTTCCTTCAGAAGGATCCCGTATCGTAGATTTACGGCACGTAAAAGAACCTCAAGCCTGATAGAGAGGCCTCTGAGCAAAATTAAGCGGTCTTTCACGCTCATTATAGAATGGGACGCTGAGAACCACAGCAGTTAAAGAGCGTTCATAAATAACATGCCATTTCATTTTCATTTGATCGAGCAATTGGTGGAATGAGTAGCGGGAAAAACCGGAGGACCCAAGAAAACCCGCCCACACGGCGTTTGTCACTTCAAATCCCACTTACGGGTGCTTGGGATCAAACCGGGCCGCCTAGGTGGGAGGCGAACGGGCTAACACACTGCCATGGCGCCGCACCTATTCCATTGTATTACTTTAATTAGAATATGTTTGTTTCCTTCGCTCTTTTTGCTTTCTATTTAACTGCGTTCTTACATGTTCTTTCATTCGTTTCGTTTCCTATACACTGTTGCTTCTGAACATCGGGTAGCCTTAGCTTGACAGTTATTCTCTTGCTAATATTCATTTTACTTCAATAATCCAACGCATTCATTATGTCGTGTTTTTTATTAGTTTACAAGCAAATGTTTCTTCCAAACTTCTATAACTCCATAATTACATATACATAATATTAACACTGCACAGTGTTTAATAGGTTATGAACACCTTAAATACTTAGGATAAACTTTACCTAAAGTACAGTACGAAATTTGGGCCCAGGGAAATATAAAACATCTGATAAGATAAAAATGTTATGCATAGAATGAGTTAAAATATTATACGTTGGATACAGACAGAGATGTACCATTTAACTCCATACTGGTTTTCAAAGTAGAGAAAAGTTTTTTTTACTTTTTCTATACATACTATGTACATAGTGTATAGAGAAGATATTGTAATGCACCCAAAAATTCGATACCAAGATACAGGGGACCCTAAAACATATATTTCCGGTGAAATCTCGGTATCCAATTTTTTGGTGGAGTGCAACACTTTCTCGATACTCTATGTACATAGTGCATGTAGAGAAAGTAAAAATGCATCAAATATGTAAACTGAAGGTTTATTTCCACTAAGAAAAAATATATATAATGCTAAGTTTTTATAAGAATAATATGGATTAGAGAAAGCCATGTGACTACAATAATAATAACAATATATTGTCTTTACAATCTAATACAATACACATCAAATAAAGCTTTTACATTTTGTAAGAAGTCATATGCAGCATTATCACCACAGGTAAGCATTTAGATCTTAAAGCTATATTTAATAAGCGAAATTTAGCATCATATAAATTTCGTCCAATTAGCACCGGCATAGAGTCAGTTACTTAATTTCGCAGATATATCACTTACAGCTAAAATCCTAGTAGGTTTTCCGGGAAAATTCCTTATTCAGCCTCCACACCCCTTCCTGTAAAAGTAGGCAGGCACATGAATATGAACTTTTTACTGTCATTGATTGCCATCACATAATGAAGAACATGAGTACATAAGTATTGCTTATTACTTTCTCTACACGTGCTATGTACATAGTGTATAGAGAAGGTATTGCAATGCACCCAAAAATTCGGTACCGAGATATCACCGGAAATACATGCTTTGGGTCCCTCTGAATAAAAAAAAAAAATCTTTAGAAAAATGTCCGTGTGTCTATGTGTCTGTGGGCAGTATAGCTCAAAAACAAAAAGACCGTTAAATACCAAACTTGGTATTTATGTTTGGCATCTTCCAAGGATGTTACACGAAGATTTTCGAGAAAATCCTTCCATCCCCAACTACCCTTTACATGGAACTTTTTTTTGGAAAATTTTGATTTTCTAAAACATGGCTGTAAAGATTTTTATTAAAATATTGTATATTAAAGATATTTTCCAACACATAAAATTTATATATTGACTTTTCTGGGAATAGCCTCTGAATACTACTTTATTTTGGATGAATTTTACAGAATTTTGTATAACTGCTAAACTGTAAGAAATAGACAAAAACTTACCACACAAAACATGTAGAAAGCATTAAAACGCACAAATGTTATATACATTTTTTCGTGGGGTTGAACGTTTTTAAGATATTCCTTGTTTCTGGTTTCAGCTTTAAAAAACCTAATAGTTTTCTCATATAGGAATTTGTCAACTCCTGTCCATACAAACAAAGGAACTTCAGTCACATAGTAACCAGCTTTTGACTATCACTTTAACCTATGGTACTCCGTTATTTCGCTCTACTTACAAGAAAGCAAGCAATAAGACTATTTCTGCTAATTTTTTCTCGATTAGCATGAAGTAAATAGAAGAATAGGCTTTTTATCAATAATTTGTTGTAGAGATGTAGAGAAAGTCATGTGGTTGGAAGACATCAGATTTTTTTATAAACCACTGTCTTTTTGTTTAAGAACGTCTAGCTTAAAGCTCGTTGCAGCATTTTGAGGAGAAGCCAGACATTACCGGAACGGGAGTTGAGGTCTCTGCCAAGGCCAACAGACAATGACATCACTTCCTCCCATTTAGGAGCAGGATGAAGCATGAAGAAACAGAAGGAGCAGAGAAAGAAGAAGATGATGATGCACTTGGCTGGCTGTGGGGGCAGAACATCCGGAACGAAACGTGCATGGACCATTTTACCGTGTCTGTTAGCTTCTCCCTGGATCAGACGTTTCCTGGAAGAGGCCTCGAGGGTTGCTCCTGGACGTGGAACAATTCTGAGTTTCGTTTTAGTGGAGTTGATGTTTGGCTATGGTTATTAAAACAGGCAATGGATTTTCTTTTAGAGGAGAATGATTTGCACACCTGGACTTCAAAACACTCCGTTACCTCCTCCTACTTCGTTTCTCCACGCACCGCACCTTTCTTGTAGACGGTAAACAAAGATTTTGGACATTCCGCGTAACAACTTTCTCATGAGAATGCAGCATTGTTTAAATCTTTGTTTTATTGTATCTACTCATTTTGGAAGTTTAGAGATGTATGCAACTGACTGAAAATAAAGATTTGTGCAATTTGGATAGGTAGAGTCCAATGCCTTAGCCGGGATTTGCCACTGAGCTACCATGGCAACATGCCGGCATAGCATTGAATTTCTCAACTGACTCGCATGTTTCCGGGTAAATCACAATGTGCTCTCAAATTATTTTGAGATGACAACCCCAATGGCAACTTACAATGTTGCAAGTACTTAAGTCCCATGATTCATAGTATAGCCAACTATTATGGTCAAATAGTACCAATTGAGAGCACCTTGTGGTTTACCGGAAACATAGAGTCAGTTGAGAAATTCAATGCTGCTGGCTTGTTGCCATGGTAGCTCAGTGGCAGAGCAAACGGCTATGGCATTGAATTTTTCAGTCTGACTCTACCTAACTCCTGTCTGACTCCGACTTGTGTGAAAAAAACAATTAATCCAATTTGCGCTAGTATTTGTAAGTCGTAGCTTACCTTGTAATTTTCGTCTGGTCTTAACAGTTTCAAAATTGTGTTTATGTAGACCGACAGTTTAAAGTAATGAACTTAAAATAAGGTCGGTGAAGGCTTGAGATTGTCTGCAAAGTAACCTATAATAATTACTGTTCCCAAAACATAAGTAAGATCTATATTAATCAGTGAAGGTTTACCCGAGTCCTATTCTGATAGCAATGGAAATGGAAAGCACCAGAGAAAGTGAGAGAGAGAGTGTGTGTGTGTGTGGAAAGCACCAGAGAAAGTGAGAGAGAGAGGGAGAGAGAGAGAGAGTGTGTGTGTGTGTATGTGTATATGCGTGTGTGTGTTTAAACATAATCGCGGGTCTACTTTACATCATAGCTGATGTAATTTATGTTTTGCCTAAAATATTTCATCATATTCGTCTTTTAAAAAATCAGAAAGAATTTAAAGTTATCGGCAATAAACCAACTAAGCAAATTTTAAGTCATTCTCTCTCTACCAGTTTTTAAAGTCTAAAAACATACATTTTTCTCAGAATTGTTAATATCCAAACAAGTATAAAACTGGATGACATTAACATGAAACAAACCCCAATAAAATGTCTTACAAAGCCTAGACCGTTACATTCACGCGAAAGAGCAGCTGAATTCAGTTTTTTTTTAAGTAATAAAAATCAAGCCCTGGTGCAACAGTGAGACTGGACCAAGGCTACCACACAGTCGTTGTATCCTCTACCTCGCTGCATGCAGTATGCACTCATATGGACTACAATAATGGGAAGGTATAGTAGGTATTCATAGCAACTTCTCTCCTGAAGCTTTATTATCCCAGTCGTAGGTGGGTAGGTATGTGTGAATGCATGCATGTATGTGTAAATATGTGGTACAAGTAAGAAAAAACAAGAACAAATGACGAGGAAATTAAAACATGAAAAATAAATAGGGGATCAGTTCAACCTACATCAGAGAGGTTGCAGATTCCAGTTCAGTTTTAGACTAAGGCTTTTTCCTGAACCTTTCTTATTGGTTACGGAAACAATATGGCTACGTGACAGGTGAACGATATGCTTCGAGATTTTGTCAGGTTAGGTGTATGTAAATGAACTGGATCGAAATAAGGAATAAAAATGGACTTGCTGAAAATCGTTTCTGCTTTCCAATACGAAATGCACAGTCTTCCGTTTGTACTGTCTCCTTGCGCATGGGCAGAGTCAAATCTAAAACTGAACTAGAATTGCAATGTCGTCTACAGCAGGCCTCAGAGCAGGATTAATTCCCCAAACCTGCAACCGTGGTCGAACCCGCAGCGCAGAGATCAACTTCACTGCGGTACTCTCCTAAAATATTATGACATTCTACGAGACTTATTTTGGTAAAGGTCTAATTTGGAAAGGTGCAGTAAGCCTAAGGATGTTATGATAGCGAGAGTTGGAACTTTCTGTTTAGCTGGTATTATTGTGAAGGACGAAACGGTATTTTTCAATGGCCTCTTCTAGTGCCAGGTAAACATACACTATCCGAAGATCAAACATGTCCGCGCATACCATAACAAGGTCTTCATTTTCGTAATTTGTGCTGTAGTTTGTAAACAAACACTCATTTGTTCGTCTAATGGGTTTACAGATGGCACTAATAACCTATGTTACAACATTTTTCACGGTGCATTCGGTGGTGCCTGAATATGTAAATGATTGCGCCGAGTGTCATTCATTACTGAGGCAGGGATGCCAACACACGCGGCCATCTCATTCGCCTTACATTTTCATCATCTTCTCTTGTTTACATGCCTCGCTCTCCAATTACGAGGACGTGCTTTGGAAAACAACAGCTCCAAAGTATTCTTTAGGCACATCGATTTTCCTCTACCTACCTGTCAGCGTGCCCTCACACTTTCTGTGTCTAGAAATTAGGATAGGGGTCCTTAACACACACACATTAAATACAATTTATTACTTTCTCTACACCTACTATGTACTTAGTATAGAACAGGTATTCTAATGTACCCAAAAATTCAATACTGAGATTTCACCAATACAGTTTTGGATCCCCCTGAATATAAAAAAAGAGCATTTTCACGTGCGCGCATGTCTGTGGACAGCTAGCTCAAAAACGAAAAGACCGATAATACCAAACTTGGTATTTAAGTTTGCTATCTTACAAGGATGCGACACAAAGATTTTCTAGAAAATCCCCCCATTCCAAACTACCCTTTACATAAAAAAAAATCGAAAATTTTGATTTTCTCAAAAAAGGCTTAACGATTTTGATTAAAATCTCTTATATTTACATGCCAAATAAAATGTATATCTTGAATTTTCTGGGAATAGCCTCTGAAGACTTTTTCTAAATTTTGCATAACCGGTAAGCCGTAAGACTTAGACAAAAATGTACTAAACAAAACTGCAGATCTCATAAAAACATACAATTTGTGGCACATAATTTGAACGTTTTCGAGATATTTCTTGTTATTGGTTTCAGTTTTAAAACACTTAAAACGTCTCTCATACGGGAACTTGTCAACTCCTGGCCACGTATTTTAACCCGACATCAATCATATTTTAAATATTTCTCTAACGGGGGGTCATCAAAGGGGGAAGGAATTCCGTGAGGGTCAACGAAAGAGCAAGGATAGTTTTATTAATGGGGAGGGCAGACAATTACTTGCTTTCTGCGATGCCTTCTCTTTAGAAATAATGAATGGCAAGTACGGTGAGGATCGAGAGGGAGAACTCACTTTCATAAATGAAAATGGGGGTAGTATAATAGATTTTATTTTAATAAGTCAGGGTTTAAATGGCAGAATTGAAAATTTTTTGGTGGGGGATCGTATCGAGTCGCATCACTGTCCGGTTGCCCTGGAACTGAATATAGAGACGGCCATGGCGGCGCATGCACCTGAAGAGGGGCAGGGGGACGAAGGGAGATTCATTAGTAAATTTATATGGAAACCGGTAGAAAAAGAAGTATTTGTTGATAAATTAGAAAGAAGATTGTGGGGAAAGGAACGCAGACACAGCGGAGGAACTAACGCATATAATAGCAACGGCTGCGGGGACAATGAAAGTCCAAATGCATGGTAAGTTAAAACGATTCAATGGTTGGTATGACCAGCAATGCATAGCTGTAAAGAAACAAGCAGAGGAGGCTCTGTCAAAATTCAGAAGGGAGGGGGGGAGATGATATTAGGAATTTTTTTACAAAATTCAGAAGGGAGGGGGGAGATGATATTAGGAATTTTTTTACAAAAAAGCGAAGGGAGTATAAACAGCTCTTACGGGAAAAGAGAACTACGTGGCAAGACAAAATGACTCAGAAAATTAGTAATATTTTAACGCGGGGGGATAACGCTGAGATGTGGCAAGTAATAAAACATTTAAGAGGCAACCGTCAGGCGCCCAAGGAAATTTCTCCCAGAAAATGGGCAATGCATTTTATGGGAATATTCGGGAAAGGTGAAAGGGAAGGAATTTTTATAAAGGAAGTGCAAATTTTGGGAAATCTTGAGATCCCAATACTGGACGAGGAAATATCAGCACGAGAAATAGCACAGGCGCTGAGGAGTCTGAAGGGAGGCAAAGCTCCAGGGTTGGATGGGCTGCCCCCGGAAGTTTTTAAAGCCGCAGCCAATGTTAATGAGTTTGGTAGGAGTATGCTCCAGATATGTAACAGATTGTTTATTGAGGGGAATTACCCTACCTGTTGAGGAAAGGGCATTATTCATCCCATTTATAAAGGGAAGGGAACTATTGGAAATCCGGATAACTATAGGGGGTCTTTTGCCAATTATGGAGAAGATTTATTGTAGAGTGTTATATAACCGGATAAAGGACTGGGAATCTAAATTTGGCAAACTTTCAAAATTTCAAATGGGTTTCAGAGAAGCACACAGTACCATATATGCCGCTTTTATATTAGACACTTTAAGGACGAAGCAACTGTTAATTAAGCGGGGAAAGCTTCATTGTGCTTTTGTGGACTTTAAGAAGGCATTTGAATCTATCAATCGAAATGCATTATGGTACAAACTAGGCGGAAAGGGGTTATCAAGTAAAATGGTTAGAGCATTGCAGGCAATGTATCAAAATGTCGAATTCTGTGTGAAGTGCGACAGAAACAGAGTGTCCGAGAGCTGCCGAAGCTATAGAGGAGTGAGGCAGGGTTGTATTTTATCTCCCTTGCTATTTAATCTCTTTGTGGATGATATTACTGATACAATGATAGCAGAGAATATCCAAGCACCAGTAGTAGCGGATTTGCAGATCCCAACACTTTTATACGCAGACGATTTAGTATTGTGCTCTATGACAGTAAACGGATTGCAACGAGGACTGGACAAACTTAAAAATTATTGCGATGAATGGCTACTTACAGTTAATGTGAATAAGACAAAGGCAACGACTTTCAAAAAGGGTTGTGTTTATAGCAGGGAGGAGACTTGGACATATGCAGGACAGATACTGGACAATGTTAAATCTTTTGTGTACTTAGGACTCACATTCACAATGAACGGAAAATGGACAAAACACATTGGCCTTACGAAACACAAGGCAAGGGTGAAAGCGACCGAAGCTCTCCGGATACGCTACAGAATACCGAATATATCCATAACCTTAACGGAAAATGTATACGGAGCGACAGTTATCCACGATGACATACGGAGGAGAAATATGGGGGTGGGAACAAACAGGGAATCTGGATCAAGTGAGGACCCAATTTTTGAAAGGAATTCTGGGTGTAGGGAGGGGTACGGCAAACTGCGGAATAATGAGGGAATTCGGGGCACATAGTGAAACGATAGAGTGCAAAATCAGAGCAGTTAAATATTGGATGAGAATCGTTCACGGAAACCAATCTCTAATTAGGGCAGTCTACTACCGTGAACAGTTGCGAATGGAAGGTAATTCGACGTGGGCATCAAAATTAAAGAAAGGGTTGGAAACCATTGGGATGGGAGACATTTGGATGGCGGGGCAGGAAAACAGGCTAAGTATTTGGAGAAAAATTAAGAACCGCCTCTGTGATATTGACAGACAGCAAATAATTGTCCAATGCACAGAGAAGGTGTCATTAGAAGTACAGTCTGGGCTGAAATCGGAGTGGGGTATGGAGCAATACATCAAAACAGGTACCAAACTCATTAGAGAGGGGCTCGCGTGGATTAGACTAGGAGCATGGAGGAGCACGAACATTTCTGACGAGAATAGTACGAGAATCTGTCCCATTTGCGAGGAGGAAGAGTCGTGGACTCACATGTTGGAAGGATGTAGGGGTACGGAGGAATGGCGGGAAAAATATTTGCCGCGATTTTTTACCACTGCGAATGTAGGGCTAGAAGCATGTTGGACGCTACTGGCAGGCACGGAAATAATGGACGGGCTAGGTAAATTTATACTTAGGCAAGACAGCTGAGATCTGAGGAGGCTGCCAATAGAGAAGGGGGGGGGATATCAACTAAACAAAAGTGACTACATTGTTCTGCATAGATATATATTATGTCATACTTAGGTCACTGTTGTGCTATGGTTATATATATATATATATATATATATATATATATATATATGTTGTATATATTATGTGTATATATGTCTTTTAAGTGTAATTTTCTATTATAAGAGGGTGCATTTATGAAGGTGTACTCTGTGCTGTAAATTTAAATTGCTATATTTGAATATCTTTGTATTTTTATTTTCGGGTTCACTCTTAATTCTTTATTGTTGTTTAATAATGCTTTGGACTGTGTATTTGCTTTGTCTTTTTATTTTCGTGTTTACTCTTTTAATTCTTTGTTGTTGTTGTTTTAATATTGCTTGTAATGTGTATTACAAAAGCACGTACGGTCTGTGGACCCGTGCGACGGTTGAAATTCTAAGTATGATATTGCTATGTCAATAAATACACTTATTCATTCATTCATTCATTCATTCATTCATTCATTCATTCATTCATTCATTCATTCATTCATTCAACATTTCATTGCCGCTTTATCCCTTATTTCCCTTCTACTTATATGACCCTTTTGTTAATGCTAATCTGGATTAGCATGGTGTAGATAGAAGAATAAGCTTTCTAACAATAATTCGTTACAGAGATGTAGAGAAAGCCATGAAAATGGGACACATCAGATTTTATTTTTCTGTAAATCCCATTTCATTTTTCAGTAACATGCTCCAACGGCGACTTACAATTTGTAAATATTTTTAAGCTACTACTACGCCGATCAAACATACCTAATTGTGGTTGGCATTATGATTCTGCATGGATACCGTGAAGCTTTCCTTACCTTTCCTTCTATTTCCAGTCATACGGTAAATAAATGCCTTATAAAGAAAATATATAATTTCATAGTTAAATATAGTTTTATTTCGGTTCTATGTTTTGTGGAAATGACACAGGAGAAAAATATTGCACAAGATACCGGGGATACCCACGCTATTCTGATTCTCTTTATGTGCGTGTTCCATTTTCAATACAACTATGATTTGTATAGCGGATGCAAAACTTGTGGAATCGTGACCCCGACCGCCAACCCAGATGCCGAACCTAGCTTACTTGAAGTTTACGATATGGCTACTTTGTTTACCGTCTTATCTCTCATTATGATTTTCATTTGTCTAGATCTGTTGCGCCAGTTATAGCCGGCGCAAAACTTCTGGAATCGAGACCGTGACCGGCAACTCAGCTACCGAACCTAGCTTCTCGGAGTTTGTGTTATGATACTTTGCTTACTTAAAGTCACAGAGAGCAAACTCTGTACAGTCTGCATTGAAAGTGTTCCGCATATGTTTGTATTCAAAGTGGCCAGTAAATAGTGTTCATTTGATTTATTTTATTTTTTAACCATGGCTCCTATGTTTTCAAAGTTAAGTGGCAAGGGATTACTTAGTCAGAGCAGAGAAATAGTTGGAAATGTCCTTGACTTCATGAAACAAGAGCCAGAGATGCAGGAAGAAAATGTATGTTACCCGAGTTCTTCGAAAGCCTGTGGAAAAATAATGAAAAAGTAGCCAAGGCAACTGATATTTCACTGAGCTCCGTTTCCAGGGTTCTCAAAGTTAAGAAAGGAAGAAAAATAACACTTAATACATCACTTTTAAATTTAAAGATGTGGAACAGTTGTGTCGCCAACGAATTGCAGAAATTGGCAGGGCCAGAATGGGAAATTGTATGTCGACATGTTGAGAACATTGAAAATCATTAGAAAGAATTCTGATCCAGGATAATTGTGCAGAAAATAGCGATAACGTTGATGATGACAATGACGCGAGCGAAGACGAAGGACTGTCAGGTGTGGAAGAACTGGAGGCAGACGATTGACTTTGTTTATATAGTAGGCCATTTGTATAGATGTTTTGTAGATGTGAATATACATAAGAAAACACATGTTTATCAGTGCAGCGCCGTATAGTGCAGGTGACAGATATTTGACATTGACTGTGACAGGCATGAATCGACTGGTGAACTGCTTATCTGAAAGTACAACTCGCTTCCTAGCTCTCATTAAGATTTTCACGTGTCCAGATCTGTTGCGCCAGTTATCAGGTAACAGCCAAGCGACTGCTGTAAGCTCACCGATGTAGATAACTTAAACCTTTGTGGTAGACATGCACTTGAGTATAAATGTTGGTCTAATAGATAGCGTTGTTTGTGTCCTATAAAAGTGGTTGTATCTATCTGTTTGAACAAACACCAATAAATTGAGATTATTGGTTCATTAATGAGAACATCTCAAGCCAAAATTTTAATTTCAAATTAGTTGTTAAACAATTCTCTATATTCTAACTCAGTTATTAATTTCGATGTGTATATTTAGGTAATTACACAGTTAGGACCAATTTATTGAATTTATATTGAATAACATGCTCCTACAGTTAGATACTGTAGCATAATTACAGGGGATTTCTTTTGAACTCCTAGATTAAAACTGCAAACAACAGGGAATTAACGCATTATTATAAATTGTGCTCCGCCACTACTCATTAATGTACACATTTATTTTGATGATGAATGGAAAGCGATGATATTTCATGAGGTCGGATTTCATCCGTCATATCGCATTTACATAAAATATATGCGACTTCCTGTTTTCGGACTAGAGAGCGCTTAGAGGATTTATGTCAGCTACCTACAGATCTCACGTCCATCAAACTCGAAATTAATATTTTGAAATAGCCAGAGAGGGGGGGGGGTGTATACGTGATAAACACCATTCAGGTTTTGCCACTCAGGTTTAAATTTCTCACAGTATTTTGTAATTTTACTGCCGTGTAAAGGAAGACGTAATAATGGAAGTACTAAAAAAACACCACATAACTATGGAAGTAAGCTACTTAAAAGTATCCAAAAATAACAAAACTATCAATTTTCCAGCTCAAATAGCCTACTCTCATCAACTGCAAATATCCTTTCACAACGGTCACTGTATTAAAATGACCAGTTTGTTTTGGAGCTATTTATTATCTTTGCATGATGATATTTACAGCTCTTTCATAGCATAACAATATAAAATCCGTTATTTTGTTAATTAATTGTTTTAATTATATTTATTTTTGAAATAATGGTTTCTAAAAGAATCCAGGCTAAAAAATTTATATTCGAACAATAAAGTAGGGACTAAATCAAACCTGCCGGGGCTGCAAGGGGACGTAGGGCTTGCATTTACTGAGGAGACGCGAGCACATTTTTGTACAATAAAATATTCGAAGTGCGGTGATTGCATAAATTGCGCGTCGCCCTCCGTGGTGTAATGGTTACCATGCTAACTTCATGGATAATGGATTTTTTCGGGCGTAAAAATCCTTAGCATGGCTTCCCTCGGAAGGGAAGTAAAGCCGTTGGTCCCGTGTCGTGGATTTACGGCACGTAAAAGAACCTCAAGCCTGATTGAGAGGCCTCTGAGCAAAATTAAGCGGTCTTTCTCACGCCCAGTATAGAATGGAACGCTGAGAACCACAGCAGTCCAAAAAACACTATTTTTTCATAAATTGCGCCAATATGAGACAGTAAGGAAACGTAATATTTAATGTTATCTTTTATCTAATCACGTGTTGAAAATGATGCACATCATTCTAAATGAAAAGATCACAAGGGCGTAGAAAATGCTGGAACTTTGAATTACGATAGCGTGAATCTGTGATTAAACCCTTTTTGTGCCAGGCTGTTTGAAAAGTGCCAAGAAACGGTTTAAATTATTAGTAATAAACGAGTTCCAAATGACAAAGAGAGCTCAATCTTATTTTATTTCTAGTAAACCTCTTTTGTCTACTGTCTAATATGCATTATATGGATGAGAACTCTTATCATTATGTTTAAAGAATTAAAGACAATAGAAAAAATTGAAAATAAAATTAAAAATCCCAAAATAATGAATCATTAGGCATTCAATAGCTTACTTCACAAAAAATTCAGGCTGATTAAATGAAAGTATAGATATTTTTTTACTAAAACAACGTCCTGTTTTGGTCTGGTGTTCTTATTTTTAAAATACAAAAAAAATGAATTCAGTTAACGAAACTGAAAGAAAAAAAATCACCACACACATAAGCATAATACCACTATTAATGAAAACGGTATACAGCAATAGGACAAAATGTAACGTGGATTACTGTACAGTTTAGTACTTGTATTACTGCATAGCTAGTGGTTGATGCACATTGCATTCATCGTCTGGTTACACCTAACTCCATTTTGATAAGTACACTGATATATATCTTCCTCTATTACATTTGTGTCAGAAACTCTTTCATCAAGGCCTGAAAATTTAAAATCACTCGATTTCTTCTAATCCATCGCTCTTATTTTCTTTTCAGCTCGTCACCTTCGGCTAGACAACGCCATGTTTCAACCAACATACACAAACACCAACTATAGAAATTAAATTTGGACCTAACTTAGCTCTTTGAAGAGACGACAAGGTCCTGAAACGCACCAGAAAACCTTTCTCTATGGCTATGACGTAGAAATAACAGAGATCTTCACTCTGGAAACAGTTAAAACGTATGAAAATTGCATCTCGATTAGATCGTGATTGGCACTAAGAGGGTTAAAATACTCCAGAATGGGTATGAATGAGTCTGTGTGTGTGTGCGCGCGCGCGATGCTGCAGGGGATTCCATACTGCAACCATTGGCTTATTGTACGCCAGACCCCAGGAGGATAGGATGAGATGAGAATGATTACAACGGGCGGCCGAAACCGGACGGCAGGAGAGTCCTAGCAGTTTCCAAGCAAGTCCATCTTGAAGCGGAGAGCTCTAGGAGCCCGTGCCCCAGGTCTGATCAAACTCCCTGGGTCAAAAACACAAATTTCAACACCATCCCGCCGCTGAGAGCTCATTTCCGAAGCGCAGTCACCACATGGAAGGGCGCCCCCCCCCCGACACTTAAACTCTGAAAGAGACCGTTTGGATGAAATGGAGATGAAATAAAGGGACAGGAAGTTCGGGAGAAACCAAAAACTTTTTTGATTTACATTAACTGCCTTTAAACGTATTGCTATTCTGTGTAATTCCTCGCCTGATTTCATTCCCAGCACGTGAATATTTTGGTGCACAGACTTTATATTTTGTCTTAATGAAGCTAAGCATATTCTTTCTGTCTTAAATGCACGGGCAGATAAAAAAAATACAAATCGTTGCTGTACAGTGTCCCGTAGCACTGTAAACAAAGGGTTTACTCGCTTTCTTTCCATAATACGTGGTTAGATTGAGAGCGATATGCCCTCGGCCTGCTAGAAGGCCAGCAGGTTTAAAATGGCCCGCACTGTACGAGTATGTGTTCGCATTATATGAAAATTCAGCACAGCAACAAAGTTTTTAATGTTATTCCGAGGAATGCTAGAAATGTATCAGATATCGTAAAACTAGACAATTTTGCACTACCTTTCTTTAAAATATTTTTAAAGAAACTCTATGCAGTTTCCAAACGCTATGTATGTTACTAGTACATCGAGACTCTTGGGTATATTAAGAAAAGCTGAAAAAAGTTTTCCCAAATGTGCAAAGGTGTACAACAGTGCAGAAAACATAATATATGCGTTTATCATTAATTTCGCATACTTGTGTAAGTTGCAAAATATTATTTCAAACTTAACACTTAATAAAGAAGTAATATTCTTCATTAACATTAACATCTGAAACTTCCAAACTTACATTATAGTTTCAGATCCATTTCTGTGAGTGTCTATTTGACATTTTTGTTAATTCTGGAATCTGAAAGAATGTCTTTCTTGACATCCTTTAGGCTCCAAAATAAATCTTTAATAAACATTTTAAGTCATACTAAGTTCTGCGTTAATATTCGGTCACTCACAGTTCATTCTCTTGGAGTTATGACCCAAGAAGTTCATTATTAACTACAGTTCCCGTTAACTTAATGTTGCTGCTTATTCTTTGGGACAGTTGGTAATTATGTCTTAGCAAGGGTCATTTTAGTCAATCTGTCCCGGGCAAATTATTCGTAAACCCTTACTTTGCGACTTACTTACTGGCATTCTCTAACACACCATTACCAAAATGTGTAACTATCTATATATAAAACATTTCATGATAGCTTTCTTAATTATACAATGCAGTATTTCATAAATATGTGGTAGAGATATGAAATACATTAACAACAAAGCTGTATTTCGAAGTTATGAGCGAAAGTTATATATCTTTTTTTTTTTTTTATTTAACGTCCTTTATCCTGGTTGGTCATATCGGACGATGAATGAAATTGGTGAAATAATGCTCAAATGATTTCGAGGTCCATGGAGCTTAAAGTTACTCGACATTCGTCTTCTCAGGACAAGGGAAAACCCCGAAAAAACCCTTATCCGGGTAACTCACACTAAGCGAGATTCGAACTCACGACCTGTTGAATGTGAAACAGACACGCTACCACCACACTACCCAGATATCCTTTTTATTCATTTCACCGAGGACCTAAACTACTGAAACCTGTTTATGTGATTCACTACCAGATAGCAGCAAGATCACTATCCTCTGACTGGTTTTCGAGACAGAAGTGCAGTTTTCAAAATAAGTGTTTCAGGAGAAAGGTAAAAAGGTGCACATTTGTCCAGTTTTACATACTCTTAAACGCGAGGTTCGGAGACATAGGGAGGGTCTCGTGAGACTGGGGTACAGCGCTGCAAATAGGCCGCAATGTGCCAATGAGACTCCTGTGAGGAAGAGACCCAAAGAGTAACCAGATCTGAACGACGATGAGCGCTAGGTCTCTAACGATTCCAACCTGAGGCGGACCAGCTCTGCCAATTACCTGTGTACGACGCAACCTACACCTACCAAACGCCAGGGTAAAACTTTTTAACACATAAATCACCGTTCCCGTCTGGGCAGTGTGGTGGTAGCGTGTCTGCCTCACATTCAACAGGTCGCGAGTTCGGATCTCACTTAGGGTGAGTTACCCGGATAAATTTCTTTATTGGAGTTTTCCCTTATCCTGAGAAGACGAATGTCGAATAACTTTAAGCTCCATGGACCCCAAGATCATTTGAGCATTTCACCAGTTTTATTCATCGTTCAATATGACCAAACCAGGTTAAAGGACTTTAAACCTCAAAGAAAAAAAAAAAAAATCACCGCTCAGACGCAGTACACAGATCGCCTAATCCTTAACCCCTGAGAGAAAATAACGAGGACAGAAAATGTACAGAATATTCGTGGCAGATTCCCCAGCATTCTCCCACGTGCCCGAAGAAACCTAAATACGAACCTTAGACGTTAATACGGAGCCATCTCGAGAGTAAACATCAGGGTAATATTTTGTGCAGAAGTTATTCAGGGTTTCCATTCTTGGAATCCTGCACACATTCCGTATGTTCAACAACAATGCAACAAAATAGTAACCTCTGCGAAAAAAGGTAGATAATAAAAAGCTTGTTGAGCCGTATACAAAATGGCTGTATGAGTTTGCTGGAAGGAAAGTTTTTCTTTCCGCACCTACAATGAAGGTCAGTGGAGTTGATATTTGAAAAAGTACAACACAACATGACCCAGAGTTCAAAGGCGAGACTGCTTTGTGAAAGGCAGGCAGCACTTTTGATGCGTCAAGCTGTCTAGCGTCTTCTTTGACGCTAATCACTTTAACAGCCTAATGGTAGCAGCGTCCTTTCCCTCTTGAAGTATCGCGACACAAAAAAATGGGCAAAACGGCAGTTATTGCCGTGTTGGCATGGATACAGCTGGGAACTTGCCATCTGCTTTAACAAGTGCACCCTAGTGTTCATTGTACGCTACAATTACCACTACGACAATGTGATTGCTAGTCGTGACGGGGGAAAATACATAGCTATAAACATCTGCATTAAGGTGGTACAGAACCTCACTTAACTGAACAAAATGGGTCAGGCCATTTCGGATAACGCATATTTTTCGGCTAGTGATCTTTAATGGGGACCCGTTTCATTCTCTCAAGTCCTACAAAATACAAGTGTCTCACCGATATTTAAATAAAACTAATGACAACATAACATCTGATGTAATCAATACGTACAATACCAATTATACAAGTTGGTGTCTTACAGATAGTGAAAGAATAAGAAAAAAGTATTCCATTCGCATGACTTTCTCTACATATCTACAATAAATTATTGTTAAAAAGCTTCTTCTTCTATTTACTAATCGAGGAAAAAAAATTAGCGGAAAGGGTCTTATTCCTTGCTTCCTCGTAAGTAGAAGGGAAACAAGGGAGTACAATAGACTAAATCGATAGCCAAATCTTTTAAAAGCTAGTTATTGATTGAAGTACCTTTACTTGTATGGACAAGAGTTCACAAACATCCGCATGAGAAAAGTATAAGTATTTTAAAACTGAAATCAATAAAAAGAAATATCTAAAAAACGATCAACCCACGAAAAAATGTATATAACATAAATTGTGTCCTTTAACGAGATCTATATTTTTGTTAAGTAGATAAGTTTTTATGTTTCTATCTCTTACGGTTTAACCACTTATGCAAAATTACGCAAAATTCATCCAGAATAAACATGACTTCTGAGGCTATTTCCAGAAAATTGAAGTCATACATTTTATTTTTCATGTAAATATCTTAAATATAAGAGATTTTAATCAAAATATTACAGCCATTTTTGAGAAAAGCAAACTTTTCGAATTTTTTTCCATGTAAAGGGTAGTTGGTATTTAAGTTTAGTACCTATCTTTCAAGGATGCGACACGAAGTTTTACAAGAAAATTCCCCGATCCCCAACTACTCTTTACATGGAAAAAAATTCAAAAAGTTTATTTTCTCAAGATCGGCTGTAACAATTTTGATTAAAATCTCTTATATTTAGGATATTTATGTGACAAATAAAATGTATATCTTCAATTTCCTGGGAATAGCTTTGAAGATGTTTATTCTGGATGAACTTTGCGGAATTTTGCATAACTAGTAAACCATAATAGAGAAAACAAATTACCACACTAAAAGTGTTGATTTGATTAGCATTTTGAAGTAATTAATACTTCTCCCAAATGCAAAGTCATCATTCGTTTTTTCTTCTTCGGTGGTTCAATAGGTTCAATAT
The DNA here is from genome assembly GCA_030762935.1 of Hymenopus coronatus. NCBI lineage: Eukaryota > Metazoa > Arthropoda > Insecta > Mantodea > Hymenopodidae > Hymenopus > Hymenopus coronatus. Next base: position 135,937,378 of record CM060888.1, on the reverse strand, counting down.
CACTAGGTAGCGTCCAGCTTTTAAAAAATCTACTATTGTTTTAGCTTAATGCATTTCTCTATTTCCATTGCCTGCAAAGAAACACGTAAAAGATCAAATTCTGCTCACGTTTATGTCAATTAGTAGAATGAAGAGGAAAGAAGAATACGCTTTGTTAGAACAGTTTGCCGCAGAATGTTGTATGAACAGAACACATCAGATTTTTATACGTCTGTATCTTCCTCTTCCACACGTTATTCATACAAAAACTCATTTTGCATCAATTTCCAATTAGTCACAACCAGCATCCTTTGATAGCTACTTTAATTAGCTAGTATTTGTGTAACTTAGAAACATTATTATTCCACGGCTTAAACAGAACAAAAACTACCTCCTAGCTATTATATTACGTACTCCCTACAAGTAAAGAAGTAAGAACAGAATAGCTTTAAAATTTCAAAGTGTACCTATCTTTGACATGTGGAAAAATTAAAACAAACACTGGCAAAGTATTGGTATAAGCTTATTTAGCGTAGAGAGTGCAAGAAGATAATTATAGATTGATAATTAAACATTATTTCATTCATCGTTCCGATGTCTAAATTACATAATATATTCATGTAAATGATAGCTTGAAGAAATTCTTAAAAATATTTGTTTTGCCTCTTTTTACTTTCTCTACACATACTATGTGTATTGTATTCCACCCAAAAATTCGATACCGAGATTTCACCGAAAATACATGTTTTGGGTCCCCATGAATCCAAAAAAAGCATTTTTACAAAAAGGTGTGTGTGTGTGTGTGTGTGTGTGTGTGTGTGTGTGTACAGCATAGCTCAAAAACGAAAAGACCGTTAAATACCATACTTGGTATTTCAGTTTGTCATTTTCCAAGGATGCGACACGAAGATTTTCAAGAACATTTTTGTATTTCTCAAAGATGGCTCTAACGATTTTAATTACAATATCGTATATTAAAGATATTTAGCTGACAAATAAAATGTATATTTTGAATTCTCTGGGAATAGCCTCCAAATACTATTATTCTGGATGAATTTTACGGAAATTTGCATAACTCTTAAACCGTAAGAGATTGACAAAAACTTACCATACAAAGAATGTAGAGCACATTAAAACACAAAATATATGTTATATTTTTTTTTTCGTAGAATTGGCCGTTTTTAAGATATTCCGTGCTTTTGGTTTCAGCTTTAAAAAGCATACGTTTCTCATACGGAAATTTGCCAACTCCTGTCCATACAAACAAAGGAACTTCAGTCACATACCAACCTCTTTTGACGAATACCTTAATCTATCCTACTGCCTTATTTCGCTCCTACTTACAAGGAAGCAAGTAATAAGACTATTTCTGCTAAGTTTTTCTCGATTAGCATGAAGTAAATAGAAGTATAAACTTTTTAAGAATAATTTGTTGCAGAGAAAGTCATGTGAATGGAATACATAAGATTTTTTCCCTTTAAGATCAAAAATAAAATTAATGGGACTATGTAAGCAACGTTATAGGAATTTGATGGCGTTTCCATGGCGGTGTTCGGTTAGCTGTTGCACAGAGCTGTATCGAATATGTAAAGTGCGGAACAAAGAGAGTTACACGACAATGCCCCAGCGCACTGCACAGGATCGACCCAAGCTCATTCCCAATAATTACCCAGAATCGAAGCGCTACCTTTTGCACCAAATTCCAAAGCTATGGTTTCTTACAACATTCCTTCAGTTAAGGGCGCCGGGGACTGAGTTTCTGGTTATTAAGTAGCTGGAGTTCTACACTTTTACTTTGTCTACACGTACTATGTACATAGTGTACACCCAAAAATTCGATACCGAGATTTCACCGGAAATATATGTTTTAGGGCCCCCTGTATCCAAAAAAATCTGATGTGTTCCATTCACATGACTTTTTGTATATCTCTGCAACAAATTATTGTTAGAAGGCTTATGCTTCTATTTACTTCATGCTAATCGAGAAAAAATTAATGCAGAAACAGTCTTAGTACTTGTTTCCTTGTAAGTAGAAGCGAAATAAGGGGGTACCATAGGTTAAAGGATGGTCAAAAGCTGGTTGCTAACTGACTGAAGTTCCTTTGTTTGTATGGACAGGAGTTGACAAGATTTTTAAAGCTAAGACCAAAAAACAAGGAATATGTAAAAATGATCAACCTCATGAAAAAAAATGTATATAACATAAACTGTATGTTTTAAAGTGCTCTACAATTTTTTGTACAGTAAGTTTTTGTCTATCTCTTGCAATTTAGTAGTAATGCAAAATTCCGTACATTTCATCGAGAATTAAGTAAGTTTTAGAGGCTACTCCCAGAAAATTGAAGATATCAATTTTAAGATACATTTTAATCAAAATCGTTAGAGCCGTTTTTGAAAAAATCAAATTTTTCGAAATAAGTTTCATGTAAAGGGTAGTTTGAGGTGGGGGGATTTTTCTCAAAATCTTCGTTTCGCATCCCTGGAAGATACAAAACTTAAATACCAAGTTTGGTATTTTACCAACTTTTCGTTTTTGAGTTATCGTATTCACAGACACACTGACACACACACACACACACACACACACTCACACGGATCTTTTTCCGAAAATCCTTTTTTTTAGTTAAAGGGGATCCTAAAACATATTTCCGGAGAAATCTCGGTATCGAATATTTGGGTGGAGTGCATGACCTTTCTATATTATGCTTTTTGATTGTTACCCTTTAGATATATATTTTATTTTCTCTATTATGAATGCTTTCCAAGAAAGTTTGAAATACAAGTTTTCGAAGGGCTCTCCTGATTCATAGACTTCTGTAACTGCAGGGCGGAACACTACTGAAATTACAGAAAGCCAATAGAAGTCATATCAGCATTCAGCTCGGCTGATGGAGAAGAAAACTTAAACCAGACAAATCTATATAAAAACATATAAACATGTACACTTTATTGTATAAATAACTAAATCACCAATCCTATCCATATCCAAAATAAGCACAAACATTGGCTTTTGGGTACTACAGGTTCAAAGCCCTAAGCACAGATCATCCAGAGAAAATATGTCACACCCTAAAGAGGCCCTCAAAAAGGATAAAGAAACCATTAAAATTTATGACACTGTGTAAACGTATATTTAATCAGCTCTGTTCCTTTAATGTGTTGAAGCCAAAATAAGACCGGAGATGTGTGGAAGTATAGCCAGTGGTTTGGTGCATCCCTCCATGGTTAAGCTGTTACACTCAAAGACATTAAACATAAGCTTGCAAATACTTATCGCTAACTCCGCCCATGTCTTTCACCTGTTTGCTATGCTCTTAAAAGCGTACTGGACATGCCACGTTACCGAAGGGAAGCATGAAACATAACTTGCGACAAATTAAGTTCCAAGTTCCGAACTGATGATCCCTAAACTTCCTGCTGGACAATAATTCACCCCTCTCACAGGGTGAAAAAAATTAGATTAATCTTTCTTCTGCGCTACATACTGAAGTTTTAATGCCAAGACAATGCGTGCAAGTGTTGGACAAAATTAACACACTGCACATACAAGTCAATCTGTTCTGACGGAGCGTCGAGCGGGGTTGAGGGATGAATATGTGGCTTCCCATTGGTTTTGCCTTTTCTTTTAGCGTGGTATGCTGTAACGGAGAGGCACCAATGAAAATAAATGGTCCTAAGACCCGAGTCCCTGTCAAACGTTCATATTTTCCAGGCGTATTTTAATTATCTTTGAGTGTACATCTGTTTACTTAATAGACTAAGCTCTAATTAACATTCTCATTAACAGAAGTGAGTTATAATTATTCTCTGACAATTTTAGCTTTATTTTCCCCAAAGATTGCTTTATGTGAATTAATCTGAACCCCCATTGTAAACTACAATTTTAATTTTCTTCCTTCCTTTGAATGGAGAATATTTTATAGCGCTTCGTGAAGGGGTATTCTGCCACAAAACAATAGAAAATCGAAAGAAAAGACAACTAGAGCGGCTTACGGTTTAAGCTATAATCCATAAAGTAAACGGAGCGTATTTTGTGCTTCTGAACCCGTCTCGTTTGGCTTATCAAACTTCTGTAAAAAGTAGATTTTTAGTCCTTAGGAACAACCATTTGCTTATTGCAACATCATTCTAGGGATGCAGACAAAAGGCTCTAAAAGCGAATCAGCTCTTAAAACAAATGGGGCATAAGCTAGAGTACCTCAATAAACGAAAATGGTGTTTTGCAGGAATAGAATGTAAACAGGACAAGAGGTCTGTCGTCCGGAACGTTAACCTAGCAGTGGCGTTGTAGTAGAGGAATGGGCAACAAGTTTACTAATTTTCAGCAACTTTACCTTAATAGTGAACCCTGTTTCGAATTTCAGATCCTTTCTTTTCAAATTAATTGATGAAATATTGCACTAGCAGGCACGTCGTCGGTGTGCGAGTATATAGATGGCCTAAGTATAAACGAGGTGGCTTAAAATCAAATTCACATTTAATTCTAGATACTACGGATAAGATTTGTAGTCGCGCTCCGTGGTGTAACTTCATATACCCGAGGTCGGGGGTTCAAACCCGGCATGGCTTCCTTCTGAAGGCAAGAAAAGCCGTTGTTCCCGTGTCATAGATTTACGGTACATAAGAACCTCAAGCCTGATAAAGAGGCCTCTAAGCAAAATTAATCGGATTTTCGCGCCTAATATAGAATGGGACGCTGAAAACCGCAGCAATTAAACAGCGTCCATAAATAAAAAAGTTAACAGAAGTGGTTGTCATGTGGTTAATAATAATAATAATAATAATAATAATAATAATAATAATAATAATAACAATAATAATAGCATTAAAAGTTTACAGATTTATTTTCATTCACTACACATTAGTTTATAATGCGGAATATTATATGTGGTTTAAATTCTTTCTGAAAATGTTTATTTATTGATAACGACATGCTCCATGTTGCAATAACACGTATTTTTGTTTTTTTTTAGGTTATGTTACTATAGAATCAAGTGTGCACCTATTAAATATGTAATGCAACCAGTATGGACGTAGAAAATTGTTACCTTTATTAAGTTAAGTGTAGTTTCTGAAAGATGTTTACAAATTCCAAAGATATTAACGTAACATAAGAAGGCTCTCAGTTTTTGTGGTTTACAGTCTTTGATTTCAGATTCCTTTTATGTTATGTTTCCATTTTGTTGAACATTTGTGGTATTTTAATTTGTCAAAGTATAGTGAATTCACGAATCTGTAGAATGCCCTGGTGTGTTTTGTTATTAGAATATTGTTGATAGTTGACCAGTCCTAGTAACTTCTGGTTTAAGAATTGTGTAGTTTGCAGTCAGCTGTCTGCTCTCCTAGACTGTTGAGTCGTCCATTATTTTAAATCTGTGTAAGTATGATTTGTTTCACCCTGGCCGGTTGCTATAAAACACATGAATCAGTGGGACAAATAAATGTCGTCTTCTTTTGAACCACATGCTGTGAAACTTTTCTATTACTTTTGTAACACTATAACTACCTTGTTATACATTTCACAAATCTTGAATTCATTAAACAACAACAAAAATATTACATTTAATGTGATAGTTGGATAGTCACCTTCCTGTTCTTTTTCTTTCAATATTACCTATTTAGTATTAAGTATGTAACTTCAGAGATTGTGAAGCTGTGCTTGTTCACGTGGTCAATTTGATGTGGATAGCATTGTCATTGTGTATAGTTACCCGGAAACTTGTGCCATAACTTTGAATATCTTGTTGATGAATAGTCTTAATTTCATAATCGACTTACTGCAGCGTATATTTAATTTATATTTACTTATTTTTGGTATGTAAGTATTAACCAATAAGCAGACGATTGATTAAGGAAACCCACGAAAAAAAAAAAAAAATAAAAAAGCTTATCCTATTACGCACTTTGCAGATGGACAAGGTTGCTGATATACCTAACGCATTGTTTCTCATTATGCCCAAGCGCAGAGATTCAATTGGGCGGGGGGGGGGGAGCGTGAGAAAGATAGCAGGTGTTCATCCATGCATGCTATTACCAATAGTCAACAATGCATGTGTTTAAAACAATAGGATTGCTAGAGGCATTAGCTTCCATAATAATTCGAAAAATGTGGTGCCTCATATTACTGTGAAATAAAAAAGGAAACATTCCTCATACTGAGAGGTAATCAATAACATTGATTATCTAACAATAAAAAAAAACCCTATCTTTTGATATAGGAGAACACTGAAATGATGGGAATAAACGCAGCTTTTATGATTTTAATGTAGTTACTAGTTTTATTATTTTCTTCTAAAGGTAAAATGTCTTTAATCGTACATTCTCTAAAATGTAGTGGAACACCATTATATGTGCAAAAATTAGAGGGAAACTTGCAAATAACTTTAAGCAGGAAAACAGTAGTTACCGTTATTGAGAAATAAATTCCATGACGTAATGGGGAACATGTTTCTCAATGAATTGCAAGCGCAACAGTTTGGACTCATATTATTTAATGTAAACATTCACCTAGAAACACACAAGACGCATCGCAATGCAAGGATAAAGTTTGAAGTTTGCTTCTTTTCTCTATGCATTGCCTATGAATTCAATAACAAACGATCGCACTACAAGATTTTACAGGGCCTGCTGTACATGCATGCTCTTCTATTTGGCCGTGCTGCGCCATCTCTAATTTCCCTCAAGAGGTTATGTCAGTCTCCTTGAGAATCCTTCTTTGATTTAATAGATGTAACTATCATCTGTATATAGATTTATTAGTTCTCATAAATCGAAGACGCAGAGAGATAATTCTTAGTTCACTAAATGTGTAGCTTTATCACTTTCTGCAGTCTCTATACTTGTACTATTTTCAATAATTTTGAATGAGCAATCATTGTGACGTCACTGCCACGAGCGTCAGGTGTTAGTTTGAAATGTATTTATTTTGTAAAAGATTGAGTGAATTTGCTTATGTGGTATTGTTAGTTAGGTTATTCAGTTTGTAACTTAAGGAGCGCTTGGAGGATATCCGCATATAACTTGAGGATCTAGAAACCGGTGCCAATTCTTGCGTTACGCTTACGATTGCATTGTGAATGATGTCTCCTTGCATCTGCGCTTATGATACGTTATGTCTGCGCTTGCATCTCATTGTGAATGCAGCATAACTTCTACGCCGTAAATGATAGGACAGCAATTAACATGTTGCTATGGATATGGTCAAATCTTTTGTGGGCTCCGAAAATAGTTATACTTCTCTTTACTGTTCAGTAACTGCGTAGCATTTTAATGCTAACCGGCGAGGAATGCTGAAGTAGAAGTGATTACTGTGTAATTAAACACGGGTGAATAACTAGACCGTCGAGAAAATGATGGAACTACACTTAAAACAGCCTTTGAAGACTTATTCCAACACCCAGCACAAGTCGACATCACAGCAGATCGGAATTGGATTGCATTCCAAACGACTCGTCGGGAAAAAGCTCTTTACGTGCTTGCTTCTTTTGATCATTAATAGGAGAGTGGAATGAAAATTGCATTACCGTATGTGACTTTTTACTAGCTGTGTGTGTTTCTTTTGACTACTAGCCTGTAACTTCTAGAATAGATGCAGTGACAGAAGAAGGTCAAAAAACGAAAGATTAGTACTGTTAATGGATTCCGCTCCACTCTAATTTTCTGCTTAGAAAAAAATATAAATGCCACTTTAGGAAAAGAGCAACTGATGAATATCCAGGAAACTGTAATGAGAATTTGACTTAAACATTAGAGCTTTTTATGTTTTTGTTTGTTGCATTGGTTGTTACCAGGGAATGGGACCACGTTACCTCGTTATTTTCGACACTCGGTAGTTTCTAAGTACGTCCAACAGTTTGAGATAAACCTTCGATACCTTCTATCTACTTTAAAATGTTGTGTTTAGCTCTATGCAGGATAACATTGAAAGAAGTCGAGAGTTCTCGTTTTTGTATCGCGTCTGTTCCCAAGGAGTTGCTGGAACTACAGTATTGATAGGGATGAATCAATGCAACTTTCCACACACTATTGTGTCTAAATAAAAACAATGCAATATTCGTGATAGAATAAATAATGTAATTTTATTACTTTTAACAGGATCAAACTGTATCCTAAAATACCAGAAAATGTTGTGCACCTTTTACCAAAATGCATAAAAGTAAGCTAAAGTTAAGCTTATAAAGTTAATCTCTCTTTTCTAAAGCAATGAGGAGTGATATACACCTGTAACTTTGTGTTATGAAGCTGATTTAGCTGACGCGCTAAATCGCGTTTCTGCATTAGCTTGGCTTGGCGACTATTACATGAACTACTCCGGTACTCAACATCGGCGAATCCAAAACTTAACCTAACATGATACAGCGCATGAACGTATTTGTTCTTTTCTTCCATGTGTAAGTTTGTGTTTGCAGAAGTCAAACTTGGGTCACGACATAGCTTACACATACCGTATGATTAATTTTTATAAATATCTTTTTTTATCAATGAAAAACATTGAGATAGAATAAAACATGAATGAAGTGTGGATCTATTTTGAAATATACAGTAGTAGATATTAATAACAATAGATCAGTGCGTAAAATATGCAGAAAAAATTGAGTGGTAGATGCATTTACTCATGTATAGGTATTGTATTATTATTAATATTATGATTTAAGTAGCTAACTTTCAATTTTGCTTATGTGGAAAACTTTTTACTGGGATTTTATTCTAAGAATATAATTTTAGAAGTAGTTTCTTTAAGAAATTTAAATATATTTTAATTAGTTATCATTTTCAGAGCAAGATGTTGGTTGTTACTTTAACTGAATGAAGGGAAATTCTTTTATTATAAGGTTTGTAATAATTTATTGTATTAAATAAAATTAGTATGATCGAAAATAATGAAAATAATAAAAGTCAATTTAAAGCTATCATTTGTGGAATAAAGAAATATTAATTTGTTAATATGCAGGAGTAGCAGTTCACAAACGGGTTAGAATCAAAAGAAACAAAGCATGGCAACGTTAAGTTTTTTACCCTAAGTCTATCCTGTACTCAACTATGAAAATCCTGTAAGAATTAAGTCATGGTTTTGCGCAATCTTCCTTTCTTTTGTCTTCTATGTGTTATATGTATAAATATAAATAAAATTTGTTTAGCGAACTACAATAACAAATACAATAATTTTTCGTTATAAACAACAATATAACTCGATTAGAAATATTTGTTATTCTGTACTTGAACCATATTTATTGAGCGGTGGTAAGTTGCATTACTTTTAAAGAAATCAAGTTACATTCATTCATGCACCGAGTGATTTTTACAGTAATGAGAACATTTGGTTTATTCTATATTGAATTCAGGGTACAATTGTAAGTTTTGTGCGCATTTTCTAATGGCAATTATTCATAAAAAACATATCTTCCCTCTTTATTTAGAAATATGAATGTTGATGTTGTGTATATACATATACAATACAGGCGCACACATTTATATACACACAAGAGTAGAAGCTGAACAAAATAGCTTTTCTCGCCTTTGTTCCATCATACTAATCTTTGATTAGAGCCTTCCTTATTACTCTGCCGGCTCTGTAATATGGTGGTAACGTGTCTGCCTCACATTCAAAGGGTGCCGAGTTCATATCTCGGCTAGAGTGATAAGGTTTTTCTTTAAGCTGAGAAGACGAATGTTGAGAAATACTAATGTCCATGAATTCCGGGCTTATTTTACCATCAATTCAGGCATTTTATAAACTCAAAACCTCGGTTTGTCTACGTCTGTCGGGCGTGGAGAGTCACTAGCGCTTCCAACACTCCGTGCTTCTTAGTAATCAGCAGCTAGCTGTACCGCGAACTGGAACTTGTACTTCTTCACGACTTCACTCGGAGGATCCGTCCTGCGGGATGTTCCTAACCTCAGTCCGTAAGCTTCTAAATCCAGCAAAATTCATCCAGAACAAAGAGGCCTTCAGAGGCTACTCCATAAAATCCAAGATATACATTTTATTTGTCATGTAAATAGCTTTAAATTGAATATTTTGATAAAAATACTGTTTTTTCTGAATTCTTTTATCAACATTTGCTTTCGATTCTTTCATAACGATTGATGAATTTCCACTCTGGTATTTTGTCGGGCACACTGGTGTTTCCTTGATTAGGTAGGTACTTGTAAATTATGTGTCATTTCCTCACTGAAGAAAAAAAAATGATACCTCTGATTCTCCTGACCCTAGTGACTGACGCGAGTCTTATGACCCAAGTATTGACTTATACTTACTTCCTCCTACATGTTATACTAGTACATATGGGGCGGCCTGTACACGCATAGCGTCGTTAAATTATACGATAACCTCTGCCGAGACCTCTGTCCCCTGCGCGAGAGAGCCGAGAGTCGCCGTCAAAGGCGCACTGAAGTAAATATTGGAAATGTTGTTCTGTTCCCACACAAGCAGCATAAAACAACCTGAAAACAATATCGTGTATAGGGTTCTAGTTTAAACAGATGAGTAGCAGAAGAAAGAGTCGCTCCTCTTTCTTAAGCTAATTTGTTTAGCGAGTTTCGAGGGAATCGCTTTAAATTAGCACCGATTTCTAACGCAGATCCCGAAGCTCTGAACTTACAAATATCGCATATATTGTTTTTCTTGTTCGTGGTAGAGTTTGGAAACGTTTCAACGAACTCCCCGCGCAGATTCGAGCTTAAAGTAAGCTTAGCATATAAACACACGTTCTTTCACAGATGAGTGACACATGTAACCTCAGAGGCACCTGACGTAGTGAGATCTGATGCTAATGTATCTAACACGGGAACTGGCCGTCGGAAGTCCCGGTAAACGGCGAGGGAAGAGCAAAGACCGCGAGGGAGCTATCTTATAATATAATGACTATGTTATTCTTATACAGTATTTTAGCTATTGACATTGATGTGTAAAACATTGTACTGATGTGTGAGAGAGAGAGAGAGAGAGAGAGAGAGAGAGAGAGAGAGAGAGAGAGGTGGGGGCCAGTATTTTGTCGTGTTCGGCGTCATGGAATAGAAAGTACATTTGTAGCATACATTAAAATGTTATTATGGCAGTCCGCCAATTGGCCTGCCAAACAAGCAACTGCTGTTTGTCATTCTCAAACATTTGGCGGCAAAAGCTGAAAAGCAAACAACTGTGGAGGCTTACCCCAGCATTGTAGGTTACGTGTTACATTCACGGGACTTACTCCAGTCACTCTTCTACAAAAGCCTATTCTTCTAATTCTTATTATACAGTAAGCTTCATATACCTTCCGTTGACGCTATAAGAACACTACGATACGTTAAATCTAAGTTTCATATTTACCACTTTTTCGCTTTTGAGTTTTTCTTTTACACACACGCACGCACATACATGAGCTTTTGTCTAAATCTATTTTTGGGGTTTCAGGGGATCTCAAAACATATACGCGAAATATGAATATCTAATTTTTGCCGGGGTACAACACTACCTTTATTTACAGTAAGTACGTAGTAGTGAAAGTAAAAAGCGTTAAGTTCTTTCATTTTTCAGGGAAACAGAAACAAGAAACCCTTCAGGAAGTTCTATATTCTTGATTCTTAATCAGATAAGCTGAAGAACGTGGAAATATATAGTTAAAAATAAAAGACATTTTACTTCCGTTACTAAAGGAATGAATTATACAACTATGCTTAATTCAATGGAACATTTCATCTGTGGGATGAACCCGCTTTACAAATAACGTATGCATTCAAAGGTTATTTCAAAAGGGCTCCTGGGTCCTCAATCTTCCCCTTCCCCCTCTGTAGACTTCGCCCTATTTTCTCCACATTTCTCTTCGGCTCTTCCACTAAAACGAAAAGAAAATGAAGCAACTAAGGGAAGAGGCATGGCCCCAAGCAAGTAAGAGTTCCGTATTCCAGAACTGGGGATGTCATTTCCATTCCTTTGAGTCCCAGCAAGAAAAGGAAACAAAGAATCCTTTAATTCTACAACGCCAATATTTATCTATGTGTATGTTATTAAAATGAGATGTCGAGCTCAGTTATCCTAAAAATATGATTATACAATTTTAAAACTTAATCAAGACCTTTGTAGTTTACCTGCAATTGAGTGCCAGTTAACTGAAAACCGCTGGAAAAAATCCCATGTGTTCCATTCACATGACTTTCTCTACATCTCTGCAACAAATTATTGTTAAAAATCTTATGCCTCTATTTACTTCATGTTAATTCAGAAAAATTAGCAGAAGTATTGTTATTACTTGCTTCCTTGTAAGTAGAAGGGAGTGCCATAGTTAAAGTGATAGTCAAAAGCTGGTTGCTATGTGACTGAAGTCCCTTTAATTGTATGGACAGGAGTTGACAAATTCCTGAATGAGAAAATTATGTTTTTTAAAGCTGAAACAAAAAACCAGGAATATCTTAAAAACGATAAACTCCACGAAAAATATGTATATAACATTAATTGTCTTTTAATGTGCTCTACATTTTGTGTGTAGTAAGTTCTTGTCCATCTCTTACGGTTTAGTAATTATTCAAAATTCCGTAAAATTCATCCAGAATAAAGTATTCTTCAGAGGCTATTCCCAGAAAATTCAAGATATAAATTTTATTTGTTAGGTAGATATCTTTAATATATGATATTTTAATCAAAATCGTTATAGCCATTTTTGAGAAAATCAAAATTTTCGAAAAAAGTTCCATGCAAAGGGGGGATTTTACTCATAGTCCTCGTGTCGCATCCCTAGAAGATACTAAACTTAAATACCAAGTTTGGTATTTTACTGACTTTTGTTTTTGAGTTATCGTGTTCACAGACTCACACACACACATGGACCTTTTTCTGAAAATGCCTTTTTTTTTTTTTTATTCAGGGGACCCTAAAACATATATTTCCGGTGAAATCTCGGTATCGACTTTTTGGGTGGAGTACAATACCTTCTCTATACACTATGTACATAGTACGTGTAGATAAAGTAAAAATTATAACCATTTCAAAGTTGATAAGTCCTGCACAGAAATGTAAGTATGCAGCCCGAAAAAAACACAATTCTTCAATGTTGCAGAAGAATTTAATTACCCACTACTGCGAAAGTTCTCTTTCTCGCCCGGCTCTTCAGTTAAAGCACCTCTTCGCAATCTGTCCGCATTCACATGTTAATAACAATAACAATAATAATTGTTTTAATTTTATTAATGATCGATCAGCATTACATGCTTTACAGATCTCTGAGAATGTTAGAATATAAATACATAATTAATAATAACACCTAAGAGGCTCCTTTTAACTATGAAACATGGATAAGGAACTGTATAGTGATAAAAGTGAGAGTAAAGTGACCGGAGTTATTAGATCCTGAGGTAGTCGTCTCTTCAGGCGTGTGGGCTGCCGATGTTCTACGTCACAGCTCCTGGAATATCCGGCAAGTGTAAGAAGAAGCAAGAGGCGATCTTGCGTTTAAACTTGTGAACCGGATAATAATAATAATAATAATAATAATAATAATAATAAAAACCTTTGTGAATACCTATTGGCATTTCTATATTTTTATCACTGTCAAAACTAATTTGTTTATATTCAATGGTATATGCCACTTCCTCGATAAGCCATTGTATGGCTGTTTTTCGACATTCATTGCATTGTACTAAATGATATTTTCTATAGTTGACAACTGACAACAATGCGAAGTCATTCGCATGTTTCTGCACTATCAATTTGTACGAAAGAGCAGTACTAAGCAAATATCAGTAATGGAAAAGTGAGCTATATGAACGGAAATTGTGTCCTATGGAACACACAGGAGCAGGAGATTTTTTATTCTTGGAAAGGAAGGTGCTGGAACAGATATATAACCTACCGCTCAAATTAAAAAGGGAAAATGTGTAATTACCTTAAAGACGGAAAACATTCACATCAGCCTGGGTATGGGGTTAGCCTGAAAGGAGGGGATCGGCCAAGAAGAGAAATTGTCTGAAATAGGTTTATCTCAAGCTAAAAAGCCACCCTGGGCATTGTTCCTTGGCAAACAAAGCATAAAAAATTGTTCCTCTTCTTTGGTTCACTTTATTTCCTACAATAGCGCTGGTATTCGATTTTACAACATCATGGGGAGTTTCTTTCCCCATTTCGGCCGACTTCACAAACTTTTCCCTACCCAGAATGAAAGAGGAAAGAGGAGGCCACACTTTTTAGATGTTAGAAGGCGCCAGGAAGGTTGCTAGAGCGGTGGAGGTTACGTTAAAAGCGAAACTTAAACCTTCCTTATACCGTAATTCCTTTCCAGTGGCGGAACTGTCAATACCCGTTTTTTAGATATAGAGATAATAATTATACATATATATTATTTTATTACAATTACTACATATTAGCATTATTTTTCTTTATAACAAATGGAGTTATCGATAGATAAAAACGTCATAGTAGATTTTGCACAATGATAGAGTATACTAAGAGAGCCAATATTCTATTGTTGTTTACGAAAGGAAAACTTTAATATATATTTTAAAATGCAGCGTTGAACTTATAATGGTATAATTTCCTTCCGGATCCTTGGTCAGGCTTGTGCAAGCAGATTGAAACCGTACTTTTCAAGAAGTCAAATGCATATGCCTATTTCGCAGCAATGCCCAACCCTCAAGGCAGATATACCTTCACCCATTTGTTCGCGAAACAGCAGTCACAAACCTGTCTAATGTCTTTTTGTAACAGTGACGGTGGCTTCAGTAATTTTAAAGTTTTTTTTTTTTTTTTTTCGTAAGACCCGTGCGTTCTTTCAGTACTACAGAAAAAATATCAATGGTTTTATTTTATCTTGTAGCTGTCTCTGTATATCACACTACAATCCTTCCATGCGAATTGTCACGATATTTCGAGATAGATTTGCTGGTTCCAAAGTATGTATTACACTTCCACAACTACTAAAATTAAACTATTTCTTATGAACCTCCGTATTTAAAAAACATCTTCACAATGGGTTCAGCAATTCTATAAGATACATTGTCGGGTTGAAAGCTATCAAATGTCGGTTAATTTATATTTTTTAGTTTCTTTAATCATGCTTCACCTACAAGTGAAATGTATTAAAAACACATTCAAGTCAAATTTAAACTATAAAATGTGAGGTTACTGATTGCTTCCCTAATGAGACATGTATACCAGCCAGAATGCAGGTATTTTTCATGTATGGGGTAATCCACCGTGTTTGCAAATAGGACATTTCACGTGTTAGCACCAACAGTGTTTCCATTCTTTCTGGAATATAAGTTTGTTTAGCTTTGGACTTGCCATTACATAGAAACGTCACTGAGTGAAGCAAACAACGATGGAGGCGGGGTAAAATGACACTTATTAGCTCATAAGTGAACACGTTGGGCACCGCTGATTTTGCGGGTCGGAATTACTCAAGCAAGCTTCTAAGGAAGGTATGAGAACATTAAATGATCGCTAGGTTTTATAACCGATTCAGAAATTCAGAGTTTGTTTCCATACCCTTATTTTCCCTTTTATGCTTAAGTATGTAAAATTTGGCACAGTCAGTTAAAAATTCATCTGTTATTTAATTTAGGAATATTTAATTTGACTGAACCACGGAGCACGTGAGGTTTTGATGGAAGGAATGTTACAATGAAGCTTAAGAGTTGCGGTATTTTGGGTATGCCACAATCTTGCCGGTCACAAACTTAGCTACGAGGGGATGTTCAACAAAGACTGACACTGACTTGTTCCCTTCCGTTCAGTGCCTGCTTAAGACATCTGTCCATGCGTCATTGAACTACGTTCTCTTATCACTAATCACTGACAGCGATAGCTCTGTCCGTTGAGTGTTGGCAGCCTGTGAGAGTTAATGCGTTTCATCAACGCCTCTAAACATTGTCATGGCTGATTTTCGTGAACAGCGTCAAGCAATTAAGTTTTGTGTTCTCATGAAGAGAAACACTACCGAAACCTTCGATGATCTGAAGAGAGCTAATGGAGACACTGCAATATCTGCTTTCACGTCCCATTGTGAGAACAGCTTGCACACATCCTTGGGATATCAGTTGGGAGAATTTTAAAAGAGCATTTGCAAATGTCTAGGTTGTATGCACGATGAATACCGCGACTGCTTACTCTGCAGCAAATGCAGGCTCGTGTTGATGTGTGTCACCATTGGAAACAATGTGTTGAGGACGAGGTTGATGCTTGGTGGCAGAACATCATCACTGCTGCCGAAACTTGGGTGTACTGTTATGACCCAGAGCAGCACAGAATGGGTGCAACATGGTCAACCCCTACTACAAAAGATATGGGCACAAAAGTCTGCCAATGAGGCCATGGTCGTCACTTTTTTGATTGGTGTACACTAACACAGTTCCAAGACACACCACAGTCACCGCACTTTACTACCAGAACATCCTGAAGCAATTTATCAAGAATCTAATCCCCCAAAACGAAGGAACCTGATTGGGAAATGGAAGCTCCTCTTGTTGCTAATGTTGTTACTCAGTTCCTGGCACAAAAAAAGCATCTCTACAGTACTCCATCCACTTTATAGTCCCGACCTGGCACCGTGTGACTTTTTTCTTAACCCAAAAGCAAAAAGGAACTTAAGGTACGTCGGTTCGAAAATGAAACCATAGCACTGAAAGCTTTAGGGGCGACCCTGAAGAGGATGTCAAGGAATGGCTTCCTGCACGTCTTCCAGGAGCGGCAAAGGAGGTGGGACAAGTGCATTGCATTGAGGGAGAAGTATTTCAGGGGAACAAAAGCCCGTATCAGCGAGTTTTACAATAAATTGTTGTATGTGCATTAGTGTTAGTCTTTATTGAACATCCCTCGTAAATTGAAAATTTTCTTTAGTCCATAATCCTTGAAATTTCAAAGCAGATCTCAAGAATCCTTAATTTAATGTACTTCACGTCTTTAGCCTGACTGCATAGTTTTCTTGGAACGGCCAGTATAGGATACATTCACTGGAACTCGGAAGCTTCTTAGGATTGGGTGTTGTATACGGAAAAGTATGTTTTCTTAGGCGTTGACGGGAAGAAAAACATCCTTGTAAGTAGTTAACATTCAGTACTGCTAACCCAAAAATTTGATGTGTTAAATTCATGTGAGTGACTTTCTCTAACAAATTATTCTTAAACATCTGATGTATTCCAATCATATGGCTTTCTCTACATCTCTGCAACAAATTATTGTTAACATTTTTTAGGCTTCTACTTACGTCATGCTAATCGAAAAAAAAAAAAAAATAGCATAGTCTTATTTTTATCAAACTTTTCTTTTTATAGAGTTACTCATGCTTGAGCTATTTCTTTTTTTATTGTTTCATTTTAAAGTATTTATACTTTTCTACACCAAAGAAAACGGAATTCCCTAGACACCAGCTTTTATAAACATTTGAGTATCGTTTAAGCCTAGTGTGGTCCCTTATTGCAATTTATCGATAAGTAAATGTATAATAAAATCATATTTATCTGGATTAACACGAAGTACTTTGAAAAATTGGCTTTTTTAGAATAATTTTAAAAAAATGGGTGGATAAAAGCATGCGAATGCAACACATCTGATTTTTAAAATTCAGATTCCATCTTATTTGACCTCTCTCTCTCTCTCTCTCTCTCTCTCTCTCTCTCTCTCTCTTGAATTATATCAGTTTATGGACATATAGAATACGGTTTGCTTTATTTTCACAAACCTTGATTTAGCTCATTTTTAAAGTGCGTTTTGCGATATCTATAAAAAAAATAAGAGCTACTCAGACCTTACTTGACTTCTCTGAGGTGCTAAACGACTTGTAAAGTCGAATATGAAATGCATGTCTTCTTAGTGTTGTAACAAATAGCTGTTAAGCCCGCCTGCTCCGACCTGAAGCTCTCTGTAATACAGACGTACTATGCTGATATTTCGCTTATGCTGCTTAAACATGTCATTAAACGTTAACCCTAAAATAAAAGCCCATTAATCATCATTAAACAAGTTGCAAACAATTATAAACATATTCCTACACCTTAGGAATGGAATTTTAAAACCACAACATAACTTAGTCTTAAAGGTTTGATCTTCACTTAGGCCTAGAGTATTTTCTTGTTCCCATTGTAGGTACTACAACAGTATAATATGTAATAAAACTAATTGCAAACGCTTGTTTCGATTAACGACGAATAGATAGAAGGGTATGCTTTTTACTTTCTCTATAAGTACTATGTACTCCACCCAAAAATTGGCTACCGAGATTTCACCGGAAATATATGTTTTAGGGTCTCCTATATCCAAAAAAGCATTTTCAGAAAACGATCTTTGTGTGTGTGTGTGTGTGTGTGTGTGTGTGTGTGTGTGTGTGTGTCCTTGTGTCTGTGAACACGATAATTCAAAAACGAAAAGTCGCTAAAATAGCTAACTTGGAATTTAAATTTATTATCTTCCTGGGATGCGACACGAAGACTTTGAGAAAAATCTCCCGAGCCCCAGAGTACCCTTTACATGGAACTTTTTTCGAAAATTTTGATTTTTTCAAAAATGGCTCTAACGGTATTGATTAAAATATCTTACATTAAAGGTATTTAGCTGACATATAAAACGTTTATCTTGAATTTTCAGGGAATAGCCTCTGAAGACTACTTTGTCCTGGATGAATTGTACGGAATTTTGCATAACTGCTAAACGGTAAATGATGGACAAAAACTTACCACACAAGAAATGTAGAGCACGTTAAAACACACGATTTATGTTATATATGGTTTTTTCATGGAGTTGATCGCTTTTTGGTTATTCCTTGTTTTTGATTTCACCTTTAAAAAAAAAAGTATACTTTTCTCATACAGGAATTTGTTCATTTAGCAACCATCTTTTGACTATCACTGGTACTTACAAGGAAGCAAACATTAAGACTATTTCTACTACGTTTTTCTCGATTAGCATGAAGTAAATAGAAGCATAAGCTTTTAACAATAATTTGTTGCAGAGATGTAGAGAAAGTCATGTGAATGTAACACATCAGATGTTTTTAAGTAAGTTTTGGTCTATCTCTTACGATTTCCCAGTTAACCAAAATGATCCATCATGTACTCGCGCAAGACAGAGTTTTCTGAATACCTTAATAATAATGTTTATTGTATTGCATTAGCCGCTTGAAAGTAGCTGCTGACGACGCACAAATCTTAAGCGAAGCCCCTAATTGTTGTCGCTGTCTAAATAGGGCACGCTAGCATCTCATTTACCCCGCCGAAAACAAAGCACAACCTCCCCGGCTTCCAAACTTCCACACAAGTGCACAAAAAACGCCGTGGAGAGAATGTGGAAGTAAGATGCAAGCGGGTGGTGCCATTATACCACCCGAAAACAATGCACATCCGCTGCCGCCGCCTACATTTTTTATCCCTCACACATACACTACAAGGCTTCTTTGTTCAGCTCTCCGCGAATCTCTTCCCTCCTTATGGGAGAAATTCTCAAACTCGGTAGCAATATGCCTTAACCTTCACTGCGGGTATTTTACAAGCCTCTAGTAAAATCTAGTTGGCGGTTTCACCAAGCTTCCTAAAATCGCGAGCGGTGGGTTACCAAACATATCATTAAGGGCAGATACCGTCAATATTAAATCTCCTAAAGTCATGACCGTTATTATTTAAGCTATCAAACTGAAAACTGAACATATTATATGCTTTAAGTATACTGATCTACATATGAAGGGGAACGGTAACGAAAAATAAAACTTTACTAAACATTTTACTTTAAATAGCAGATACAATATTGACTGATACTTATAGTGTATGATTTATAAGATATATTTTATGTATGTAGGTGATGAACTACACCGAAATAATTTGCGAGATTGTGCGTGTGACTGATATAAGTAATTTGAAATCGGCGATGCATGATCCTCGGATAAACATAACGCAACTACATAGCGTTAAACGCGTGGGTATCAACATCAGGTGGTAATAAGTCGGTGCTAAAGCAAAGCAGGTTGAAAAATGGCTTAGAATGTCTTTAAAACTGCTGCCCGAGTATAGAAATATCGATTTTTAGCAGTTCGTTACTAGCGTTCTCAAGATTTAATGTCGCAAAATCTGTAAAATCTCGAACTAATCAATTGACAGTGCGACACTGAGAAGCTGCTATTCCAGAGGTCATGAGTTTAATTCCTGTCATAGAGTAAATGTTTTTTATTATTTTATTTTTCATTCCAGACGAAATGCCGTGATACTGGCACTTCAGAAACTTACAGCCGTTACTTCGAAATTTCAATAAACAGGCCATAAGTCTCCTATCTCAAATTACTTAATTAAGTAATCTACATATTCTGTGAAAATATTTCGGTTCAGTTCATTAACACCTGTCTGTATGTATATATATATATATATATTTACATTGCCATAAGGTCACAAGGTTTCGAATAAATTTATACAAAGTGGTTTCAGATATTTTAATATTCTGATACTATTGCTTACGTGTATGTATGTATGTGTGTATGTATGTATATGTATGTATGTATGTATGTATGTATGTATGTATGTATGTATGTATGTATGTATGTATGTATGTATGTATGTATGTATGTATGTATGTATGTATGTATGTATGTATGTATGTATGTATGTATGTATGTATGTATGTATGTATGTATGTATGTATGTATGTATGTATGCGTGTCTGCATGTATGTAAAGAGTCAGATTGATATATAATTATTTAAAATAACCACTTTTGACACACACACAGTCCGTAAGCCTTTGTGGCCATTCATGTATTGAATTACGCTGCCTTCCTAAGACAATGCTCCATACTTTCAAATTTGGATGTCTCTTCTTGCAACCCATCTGTTGAAGCTCAGACCAATCTGAGGTCAGGAAGCCACAATAAGTTGTCAGTTGTCTTGAGTTGTGCTGGGGCTGAATCCTCTTGACACTCTCTCCAGGCAACTTTGGCCGATATTTTAACCCCTTTCACAACCCACCACACGATAACAGATTCAGGATGTTGGCCCTCTCCAGCACCCTTGGAGCCTTTTCAGCGGTTTCTCTAGAGAATCTGGCAAATGCCCTGTCTTTTTGGGGATCGAAAGTACCCTCTGGCACTTCAGCTCATTTGTGTCCTTTCCATTGTTTTTAGGCTCACATGCCCTCAATACTCGGGTATTTTAGAAAAGTTCAGCTCCTGAACCATCTCTGACCGTCTCCGTACAGGAAAAAGTGGTGCCACTGCCAGTGTTGCCAACTCATCAACATATAAAGTATCTAAACTACTTCAAAAGCATAGCTAAAAGTGGCTAAAATTACAAATAAAATAGCTGAAGAAAAGGCTACATTAACAAAGCTAATCACTGAAAAATGTATTCTCACCTCTTGGTTTCCAGCAGCTTCTATATTACTATTTATTTTACATTGTCAGTTTCAGTCCTATATTTCACTCACTTACTTTGCGTCACAATTTATTCCCACATTATATACACATCTGCTTCTTGAAACACAGCATGAATACTGAGTTACAGTTTCAGATGAGCAGCTAAACGTTGGAATTAGGGGATTTCCCGAATCCCGCGTCATGGTTGTGTCATTGACCAGTAATGATGCAATGCGTAGTCATTGTACTGACTTGTGTGACAGAAAAACACGAATCACTAAAAATACTATTAAAATGAATGAAAACCAAAATACCGCATGAAAAAGAAATTTATGGCTAAACATATAGCTATTGGCTAAACTCAAAATGTTAACTTTTCAAAATAGCTAGAATTAGCTATAAAGGGGTTTAGTATCTTCCAAGGATGCGACACGAAGATTTTCAAGAAAATCCCCCACCCCCAACAACCCTTTACATGGAACTTTTTTCGAAATTTTTGATTTTATCAAAACGTAACAGATGGACAAAACTTACCACACAAAAATGTAGAACACGCTAAAACACACAATTTATGTTATATACATTTTTTGGTGGAGTTGATCGTTGTTTAGATATTCCTTGTTATTGGTTTCAGGTTTGGAAAACTTTTATTTTTCTCATACAGGAATTTGTTAACTCCTGTCCAAACAAACAAAGGAACTTCAGTCACAAAGCAACCAGCTTTTGACTATTAGTTTAACTTACGGTACTCCCTTATTTCGCTTTACAAGGAAGCAAGTTATTCGACTATTTCTGCTAATGTTTTCTCGATTAGCATGAAGGAAATGGAAGCATAAGCTTTTTAATAATATTTTTTGCAGAGATGTAGAGAAAGTCATGTGAATGGAACACATCAGATTTTGATATAGTTAGGGTCAAATCCGCTTAACAAATCTAAAATTATAACCTATTTTGATTCAAATGTATCAACTGCTTTAAATTGTGCACCGTTATAAGTAGTCTTCCGCCGTCATTGTGGAATTTAAATATTTCGAAAAATTATTAACCTAAAGAAAGGTTTCGCCGTGATATTTTCTTCGTACCGTATCCTTAGAATATGCTAAACTTAAATATGGAGTTTGGTATTTATCAGAGTTTTCATATTTGTGTTATGTCCCTCAAAGACACACACCCCCGTGTCAACGTCTGCCTTTTCTGGATTCAGGGAGCCTCAAAACGTGTAATACTGTGGAATTTCCGTATCGAAATGTTGTGTTTCCTATACTTACTCATAGGTAGAGAGTAAAACCCTGTTATAATGTTTGGTAGAGAAGCAAGAGCACGAGCTTGCACAAACATCCACGGTTCGGCAACAATAGGCACTATCATATCTCTAGAATCAAATAGCAGTGTTTACACAAGAGATAAGCCAGCCAAGACCAAAACGTTGCCAGCAAAAATACACATGCACCGAGAAACCCCAAATGGTTATTAACATCGAGTAAATACAGCAGTGTGAAATTAGCAATGTAATTTCACATTTCCCTCAAAAAACAACACAGAAAGTAAATACAGCAGTTGCTTTGCATTACGTTGCTAACTATGTGTCATAGAAAACGTTGTCCAAATGAATAAACTACCTTAAGTAGTTTTAATAAAACAAAACTATTGGATATCAGGTTAATTATGATTATTTAAGTACTCTTTTTATGCCTTCTTTAAAATATTCGTGAGAATATGAACTTTAGTACTTTGACTTCCTCCATCCTTACATATCTAACGTAAAAGCTATTCGACCCAAAACATCGACTCGAAATTATATAATGAACCCCAAAACATCTGTGTGTCGAAAGTATAACTCAAAAGTAAAATTTCCTACAGGGACAAAAATGTTCATCCAAATCCCAGATCAAACATAGCGCAAACATGCTTGTTTTACTGAAATGTATTCTATCGTAGTAATTAAAATGATATTCTACACTGTTTTATTGTCACTTCGAGTAAGACTGATACATAATCGTACCTTCCATGAATAGCTTACGGATTTTTCATCATCCAATACCCTACACGAAATAATTGTTGTCAGTTTAAAATTTCCTTCGGAGGTTTACTTCGGTCTATGGGCCAAAAACCCGTTACCGAGATTTTACCGCAAAATAATGACATCTTTCAGAAAAAGCTGCGTCTATGCGTTGTTGCGTGTGCATTGTATGTATGAACAGCAATTCAAAGACGAAAACATAAATACCTAACTTGGTATATATGTTTGGTACCTATAAAACATGCGACACTAAGATTTTCAAGAAAATGCCCCCGCCCACAACTATCCTGTAGATGGAATATTTTTCGAAATTTTTATTTTCGAAAACAATGCTAACAATTTTCATTAAAATACAATTTACTAAAATTACTTACATAAAAATAAAAGGCATATCAGTATTTTCTGGAAAAATCTTGAAGTGTTATTTACTGAAAGAGATATATAATACAAGTCTGCATAATTATCAATCGATAACTGATAAACGTAAAAGTACTATACAAAATACAAAAATTACAGATGCAAAACACACAATTTATTTCAAATCCCTTTTTGTGTCCCATATAATTTTCGAGATATATTTACATTAATGCTCATTGATTAGTCATTCCTTTTAATTCCTGTCCATTTTCAGTTGTTTCTCATGTGATAGAAATATTATGGAATTTTAAGGTCAGCATTAGCGTCTAGTTCTTAAATATTTGATAAATCGCTAATGCTCTTCTATCTATAACGAAATGTGTTATGTTTGCAAAGGTTCATGTCGATTAAAATAAGGTCGGGAGAAGACTAATTTGTATAAGCATGCTTTTAGCCACTTATACATGGAGACTTTAACATCTAGGACATATCGGCAGCTTTTCCTTTGCAACAAGCCAATGATGTTCATCACTTACTATTGGAGATTTAGCTTTTACACACAAGCACACGTTTACACTCGTGAGACACTGGGTAGAGAGGGCAATAATCGCCCCCCCCCTGACGGGAATTGAACTCGACTTCTCCCAAATTATAAATAAACCTTACACTCGCCACATTCGTTATCTCCAAACCCGCTAATCTATCCAAAAACCCATAGCAAATCGGCTTTCTTTAAAATAATTTATGGGACTCCCAGCCCG
>CM060888.1:135667967-135910467 GCA_030762935.1 Hymenopus coronatus | reverse complement strand
TGGTCATTTATACAACTAGTGGCTGAAACTGACGTTTAAGATTTTCATCACGAGCGTGGCGAATGATGACATTTCCATGAGTCTAAAAAATCCAGCTTCAACAAGCTGCTTCATTTTGCGAAACCTAAATTAAAACTGTATTGCTAGATTTAAGTTTAAAGCCCGTAATGGACATAAACAAACACGCATATACAGAGTGTCTTAAAGAAAAAGTTTCTGTTTAAGACACCGAATTTCACAAATCTGTCGCACTTGATACTGTATCGTTAGGCAGACCTTCTTGTTATGCTTGTAAATGAAGATCCACATAAAACTTGAGGATATTTGTGTTCAAAAATGTTAAATGTATGAATTTTTTAAATGTAAATGCCTATCAGCATTAATATGCTAATTTATATATATATATATATATATATATATATATGACTTGTATTTACGAACTCATTATCTAACTTTTTGTATTTCTTAGATAAAATAAAAATATCGCATGTGCTTTTGTGAAATTCTCAGCCTATTTTAAGACTTGATATCACATTTTATTTGTTTGGAATATTTATCCTTTGGGAATTTTATAGTACAATAATATTTACAAAGGAGGTACCACTTTCAGCACCTCTTGTTGGGATTTTTTTTTCAAATGATTTACTATTTTCCTGAAGAGAGTTGTTTGCATTTCATTTTATGATTTTCTTGGTATAAACGGTAAATTTGATCTTAATATTCAATATATTCCAAAATTATATTTTATGACCAAAAATGCTTTGAAAGTTTACCTTCTAATTCGTGTATTTTGCTCTTGGAGTTTCTTATGCCTTTACAGTTTTCAATTTAAATGCCCAGAATACACAGTGTAACGGCCTGTGCATACTACCAATGTACTCGAGGCTCATATTCGTAAAATATTGTGTATTAAAAAGTACCACCCGGTGCTTTTTGTAATCAATTTTGTTAACATTTTCAGGAGAAACTTGGAGAGCATGAAGTTAAAGATTGAGTATATGTGTTTTGGTAAAAGAGCGAAAAATCTCTTTGATAAATATATAAGCTGGAGGATACTTCAGTTCACGGCCTATTGATTGATTCCCAGGGTACAATTCTTTAACATGTCAAATAATGGTGCTTCAAGGGCGGACTTGTCCGTCTATATTGTATAATACTGTCTTCACAATACATGGTCCCAGAACCAGCATTCGAAAACTTCTCAAAGGACATAATTAACTTATGTGTTGTAATATATTCATATTTGATATATTTTAAGTTCAAAAGCAGTATTCATATTAATTTATGCGAATGTAGTGCTAGAAGCATGTTGGACGCTACTGTCAGGCATGGAAGACGTGGACGGGCTAGGTAAATTTATACCGAAGGCAAGACAGCCGAGATCTGAGAAGGGGGTGGGAGCGATAAAAACAACTAAACAAAAGTGACTACACTGTTTTACATGCATATATTTTATGTCATACTTATGATATGGTTTTATATATTGTGTATATATTTCTTTTAAGTGTAGTTATCTAGTATAAGAGGGTACATTTATGCTTCTGACTAAGGTGTACTCTGTGCTGTAAATTTAAATTGCTGTATTTGAATATCTTTGTCTTTTTATTTTCGTGTTTACTCTTTTAATTCTTTGTTGTTGTTGTTTTAATATTGTTTTTAGTGTGTATTACAAAAGCACGTACTCACTTTGTCTTTATGGCAGCCTCTATATGGAGGAAGTTTTAATAAATAAACAATTGCTAAAGACAGAAGATAATTAATTTAAGCATTCAGGACAATCTATATAACAAATAATATTTAAATATTAACAAGTAAAAGATCGAATAAAATTCTATAAGCCAGATTTATACATCGACATTTAAGCACTGTGGTACTATTTCTATTTTTTCAAAATTACGATATCCTCCTGCAGTGTGAGAAACATCCGATTAATTAGCATAATACAAGTAAAATCATAATTTTCCTCAAAAGTATTAGACACCTACATGAAAATTAAAATACGCTAATAATTGTTGTGGAACAGTATATGAAAATATTTTAAAACATTTAGATAAAAACTGTAATATTTACAAATTTCACCTCTGGGTATCCCTAACTTTGCTATCGCTGCTTTTGATTTCTCCGATATGTCTGTTCCAGTTTCATGTTCATCGAAATCTTGCTACATTTACCGAGCTTAACGGTCCGCCGCAACTACATACTCGCATTTGGGAAGTCTCGGGTTCGATTACCGCCAGGTCGCCATTCTGCTCTCGGTTTTTGGTGATTAATCCGAGTCGGCAGGCGAATGTAAAATGCTACCACAAACCTCGTCTGTTTCAGGATTCTAGGAGAAGGAGACGGCGGTTATGTGTTGCGGCAGGACGGCGAATTTCGAGCTATGAAGAAGAGATTTCTCCCTGGCACTTGGAACGACAGGTGGGTTGCTTTTTCGTTCTGGTACCTCAAGGTTTCGGCTAGGCTAGTGTGTTAGTGTAGTTTGTTATTTAACGGACTTTTAGTGTTTGAGCTATGCTGCCCACACACACATACACGAACATTTCTCTAAACATGCTATTTTTGAATTGAGGGGGTCTAAAACATGGATTTTCGGTGACATCTCGGTAACGAATTTTTGGGTGCAATACAATACCTTCTCTATAGCACGTGTAGTGAAAGTAAAAGTCCTTTTTTCGGACACAAGGTACCTCATATCATATATCTCCGGTGATATCTCGACATCGAATTTTTGGGTGAAATAAAATACCTTCTCTATCATCTAGGTGCATGTTACATACGGGCTAGAGAAAGTGAAACTAGTCTAAATTTTAATGTTTGTAACATAAATTACTACTGGAATATTGAATCCAAGTTCCCCAAAATAACTTCAGTAGAGTGAACCAAAAGGATGAATTTAAACTCAAGAATCAAAGTGGAAATGATATTTACTCGCGCAGTGCAGCGCTGGCGCCAAGAGTAATAACAGCATGAAATTTCACTGTATACGGGGATATAAAAAATAATTTAATTTGCAAAATGTAACGGCATGGAGGCTCTTTTCATTTCCTTTACGTGTTTCTGCTAAAGTAACACATGCAGCTTTGAATTTGTATATTTTAATTTTCTTGATATTCCTCTTTTCTGCCTTTCCACTGCCGCTTCTCACTTTTCCAATATCGTTGGCAGATCAAACGGCAAGCTGCCAGAACACACTATTATCTAATGAATCTCTTAGATTTTCATGTTATGCTGCGCTGTGTTTCCAAAATATTTATTTCCGTAACGTTCGCAGGACTGAAAAGCTCTTGCGAATATTACCTTATTGTGAGGGTATTTAGAAAGGAACGCGTTGCAACAATATTCGCTAGGCACCATATTTCAAGGCGTTGTGCATTTTGTAACTGTTTTATTTAAAAATTTTGGGAAATGGAATGAGTTTTATGTTTAATGGATTCTACGTAATACAAATATGATCTGTTCCAATCACGTGACTTTCTCTACATCTCTGCAACAAATTATTCTTAAGAAGCTTATGTTTCTATTTACTTCATGCTAATTGAGAAAAATTAGCAGAAATAATCTTATTATTTGCTTCCTTGTAAGTAGAAGCGGAATAAGGGAGTAGCATAGGTTAAAGAGATAGACAAAAGCTGGTTGCTATGTGACTGAAGTTCCTTTGTTTGTATGGACAGGAGTTGACAAATTCCTGTATCAGAAAAGTGACTTTATTAAAGCTGAAACCAAAAACAAGGAATATCTCAAAATTGACCAACTCCACGAAAAAAATGTATATGACAATATTTATCACACACAAAATGTAGATCACGTTAAAACACACAATTTATGTTATATCCATTTTTTTTTGTGGAGTTCATCGTTTTTGGGATATCCCTTGTTATTGGTTTCAGCTTTGAAAAACTATTACTTTTCTCATAAAGGAATTTGTCAACTCCTGTCCATACAAACAAAGGAACTTCAGTCACATAGCAACCAGCTTTTGACTATCACTTTAATCTATGCTACTCCCTTATTTCTCTTCTACTTACAAGGAAGTAAGTAATTAAGAATATTTCTGCTGATTTTTTCTCGATTAGCATGAAGTAAATAGAAGTATTAATCTTTAATAGTAGTTTGTTGCAGAGATGTAGAGAAAGTCATGTGAATGGATCACATCAGATTTTTGTGTGTGAAGTACTATAAGCAACAGCTGTGCAGAACAGGTAAGTGAAGCAAGACATACACAGTTCACTGCTGCATCAAAACACTTCAGCAAGGCACACCCGCCTTGTATTCCCAAGTAATTTCAGTGGCTTTTCTATTAACAGTCTTGCCAAGTAATGTAGATCATGAAAAACCTGGGAAAATGAACCAACATGAGAAGAATATAGTTCATTTAGAGCATACATACTCTTGCTCATTTGGGACACTCTTTGTAAAGTACCGACCAGAAAACTGACGTTTCAGTGGGTCCTGAATATTTCAAGGACCATTCCCTCGTTGTATTTCAATTTTCTTCAGTATTTCAAGTCAGTGAGCGTGAAGGGCGGAGAGGGGAGGAAAGAAATGTTCTCGTTAATTTAATTCCAGAAGTTTCAATCTCCCTGCTGTGCCGCGGGAAGAAAGGAGGAGAGTGAAAAAAAAAGTAAACTAAAATAAAAAGGAATCTTAAGTTACATTCTGTGATGGAATTCACAGAGAGAGGGAAGGGGTGGACTAGGCACTCTAATAAATACTGTAATCCACAAGAATGGCTCGACAGAGCCGGAATGTATATTAAGAACTGTATTCTCCTGCGATAGCAACGAAAAGAAGGGCAAAAAGAGAAACGAATAAGATCCAAAGAAAACTTTCTTTTTAAAACTTTCTGTTAAACGTGAGTTGTTATACTAAATCGCAGGTATTTTCTTGGATTTCCCCATGCTTACAAAAAGGAGCATGCTAAAGAAACTTCACAGGTCGGTTTTTTAACTTTGTAACTTTATCTGAGGTTATGAAAATAGAAAGGATAAGTTGAAGGGAATGCTGTGAGACTGGGGCAGGAAGAGGTACTAATAAGCGTGGAAGAGGTTTCTGCTAATCAGACATGAGGCTACACGGATCATTCTAAGTTTTTCGGAACCAACCGCATCTGGGGAGTTAGCCTCTTCTTGTGATGCCAAATCATCAAAAACGCCATATTCTGGGCACAGCTCCATTTGGTTCCTCCAAGCAACACAACCATGTAACTCAAGTGTTAATAGCGTTTTCAGTGAAACAACAGAACCACCGAACTATCATTACCTACATGATTACAAATGGAAACATTTCTTATTTTCATTTTCTCAAAATGTACCAAAGAAATTTAATTAAATCTATGTTTTAAATGTGGTGGCGACGAATATAATGTATTTACAGTGGAACCTCACTTATACATTTTTCAAGGAAGACTACTAAAATACTGTATAAATGAAAAAACATGTAACTGATTTTCTCTTCTGGTATGGACCTCATTCAGAAGTTTTTAATTTTTCACCAGAGTTAAGGATTTTCTTGTTTTCTTCCTTGCTGGTTGACATTCACACATGTTTCTTCTCCTGTTTGTAACTCGAAAATAGTTGGAACGATATGACGACAATGAAAACAGCACACTAGCAGTACTCGAGCAGAAAAGTGACTGTTGGAACCTAGGATAATAGACTGTTGGAACGATATGAAGACAATGAAAACAACACACTAGCAGTACTTGACTCAAAGCAGAGAAGTGACTGTTGGAACCAAGGTTGATAGACTGTTGGAACGATATGAAGAGAATGAAAATAGCACACTAGCAGTACTTGACTCAAAGCAGAGAAGTGACTGCTGGAACCAAGGTTGATAGACTATTGGAACTAAGGTTGATAGACTGTTGGAACGATATGAAGAGAATGAAAATAGCACACTAGCAGTACTTGACTCAAAGCAGAGAAGTGACTGCTGGAACCAAGGTTGATAGACTGTTGGAACGATATGAAGACAATGAAAGCAGCACACTAGCAGTACTTGACTCAAAGCAGAGAAGTGACTGCTGGAACCAAGGTTGATAGACTGTTGGAACGATATGAAGACAATGAAAACAGCACACTAGCAGTACTTGACTCAAAGCAGAGAAGTGACTGCTGGAACCAAGGTTGATAGACTGTTGGAACGATATGAAGACAATGAAAACAGCACACTAGCAGTACTTGACTCAAAGCAGAGAAGTGACTGCTGGAACCAAGGTTGATAGATTGTTGGAACGATATGACGACAATGAAAACAACACACTAGCAGTACTTGACTCAAAGCAGAGAAGTGACTGCTGGAACCAAGGTTGATAGACTGTTGGAACGATATGAAGACAATGAAAACAGCACACTAGCAGTACTTGACTCAAAGCAGAGAAGTGACTGCTGGAACCAAGGTTGATAGATTGTTGGAACGATATGACGACAATGAAAACAGCACACTAGCAGTACTTGACTCAAAGCAGAGAAGTGACTGCTGGAACCAAGGTTGATAGATTGTTGGAACGATATGACGACAGTGAAAACAGCACACTAGCAGTACTTGACTCAAAGCAGAGAAGTGACTGTTGGAACCAAGGTTGATAGATTGTTGGAACGATATGACGACAATGAAAACAGCACACTAGCAGTACTTGACTCAAAGCAGAGAAGTGACTGTTGGAACCAAGGTTGATAGATTGTTGGAACGATATGACGACAATGAAAACAGCACACTAGCAGTACTCGAGCAGAAAAGTGACTGTTGGAACCTAGGATAATAGATTGTGGGAACGATATGACGACAATGAAACGATAAGCGTCAATGAAAACCACAAGCCTAAACACAGCAAGCATGCCACCATACAAATGGGTCATTTTGTATATGGGGATCAGAAAAAGTGACGCATTACCGAGAAAACGCATAACCAAGACGTATAATTGAGCAAAATTTTAATGGAGAACGACTGGTCCCTAAAATGTTAACCTCTATTTGCGAAAAATTTTGAAGTGAATAACGTATAAGCGAGTTTCAACTGTGGTTATATTTGGTTTTCTGTGAATAACTACGTAGTGCACAATTACCATTGAACTATTTGCCGTTTGGAAATTATGCACAAAAACTATCATTAATACATGGATATGTCTTTATCTATTCTACAGCAAATTACTATTAAACATTGGCAAAACATTGTTTTAATGCAAATCGGAAGGGCTTAAGTGATAGTAAAATCTTTTAAGACGGGTCGCTATGTGATAACGTTGATAAAAAAAGAACGAAAGAAACAAAGAAAAGAAAGAAAAAAGCAACGATTTTACTCGTGCAAGTACGAGAAATTTTGAAATTTCCAAATAATATCAAAGAAAAATCACGGAGATACTAAAAGCCACAAAATATATTACAGAAATTGTGTTAAACATTTATATTTTTGTGTAGTACGTTTTATCTACTCCCGAGTTCAATCCCAAGCGCCCGCATGTGGGATTTGTGGTGGCGAAACAGTGTCTGGATGGGTTTCTCCGTGGCCTCCGGTTTCCCCCGCCACTCATTACACCATTGATCCAGCATTATTTTTCCAATCATCCTTTTTGCTTTCATTTCATAACATCCACTCACTCACGATAATGTCTGGCTACAGATCGACCATTCGTTCCCGGTTATCCATCCTGTGGTTACGTGCCGTTGGCTCCCCGACAGGCTACTGACCTATAGGCACCCGCTTGTAAGTCCTGGGGGGGGGGGAGTTTCAGCACTACATACGGGAGGTAAGTCGACTACGTAACGTTTTATCTATTTCTTATGCTGTAGTATATCAGAATGAAGAGTATTCCAGAGGCAATTTCCATAAAATTCCAGGTATGCATTTTTTTTTTTTGGTAAATAGGCATTTTTATCAAAATCATTACTCATTTTTGAGAAAATCAAACATAGGGCCGTTGAGATGGGGATTTTGTTAAAAACTTCTTAATCCAGCATTGGGAAAGACTGAACTAAAACACCAAGTTTGGGATTTATAGGACTTGTGGTTTTCGAGTTATACTCTTCACAGATACACGTTGATCTTATTTTAAAACGGTATTTTGGGGAGTTCAGAGGCTCGCAAAATTTTTCCAGCGCAGTTTTTTTTTTCTCCAAATAAACTCATTAGCATAACTTCAGTATGATACTTGTCAGTATTCTTTGTATTCTTTTACTATTTCTTCCTTCATTTTTGTCTCCAAAATTGATTTTGCTAAATCTTTAACTACATTCCATAACATACGATTCTTAATCATAATAGAGACTAAATTAGCCGTAGTGGGTATCACCCCAAATTTCTCACGTATTTTTAACCTGGAGTCTTCCCATTTTTGACAAGGTTCTACAGAGTCCTCTATACCTTGTTGTAATTTTAACGCCCGGTTTTACTACTTGTGACAACGCAGGCGATACAGGAAATGAATATGGAGCATCGGTGGAATCCAATGGCGGAGGAAATCGGAGAACCCGGAGAAAACCCGACCTGCGCCGCTTTGTCCACCACAAATCTCAATGCGGTCGCTTGGGATCGAACCCGGGCTGTCTAGGTGGTCTAACCACGGCCCGGCCTTCCTTTATACACTAGCGACACTGATCCGAGTCTACTTTACTCATTTTAATGCATAATTCCTAAATCTACCATCTTCGGATAATATTTGTGCCAAAAAACAATCATATTTTCTATGTGTGACCTGGAGCCACAGTTTATATTTGGTATAATCTTCTTGGTCCATTGTCCAACTAATGTGGTTCCATCCCATCTTTGATACCATTCGGCAATTATTTATTTCTAACTTCAATCTTCTATTGCCTGCGGTTCTTAGTAGTTCTTTCATATGTCAATTACCTCCCTACCTGTGAAATTCGCTGCTTCTAGATTTGATTCAAATTTTCCGATCCCCAAATTTCTGTCCCATATGATAAACTAAACCAACTTCAGATCTGTATACCATTGGCACTTCCATCGTTATCTATTTCTATGCCCCAATAGTTGTTTTGGAGCACTTTCGATGTTATCTGTTTCCGATTCCCAATTTAGAATTGGTATACACATTCAGTTTTCCTGCACGTTGATGTTTGTGCTTTTTCCTTTAGTGTTTGGTACTTTTATTAAATTCCCAAGACCGGTATCTGATTTGGAATTTTTGTGCCACATAAGGAAGGGCGGCTGGGATATCTGGAGCAGGAACTATTATATGAGGCGGAGATCTTAATCCGTTCCCGATTCCCGTGCAGACGTGACCCGGGTACAGAGGGGAGAATATACGGCAGCGTTAAACAACCTGCGAAAACAAAACTGCGATATTTCATTGCCGAGGACCATTCCAAATGTTGAAGGTGGTGCCGAACGCATCCGATCTTCCATCACTGCGGGAAGACTGATGCATTATTTATGGGCGTGTTTTATCGGAAAATCGCTCTGAGTAACTTTATGATGGAATAATACCTGGAATTGGGCTACGAGATTGCCGCTTTATTACCTATTCACATTCAACCGACAGAGATTTTTGTTGCCTACTTTCATAGTGTTCCAGCTGAAACAAATACTTCTTCCGGTGCTTTGTTTACATTCGTCACATTTTACTCATAAATATAAGCTTTCCTAAAAGTCATTATAATGATTCAGGCGAGAAAAATATTTTTAATTGTATAAAATAAAGAGACTGCAGGTCGTGTCACGGTGTTAAAGTTATCTAAAAGGGAGATTATAATATAAATTATAGTAAGAGAGCCAAATGTACATTGAAGATGGCTTGGGAAGAAGATAAGTCACGAGCTGACAAGCGACTAGGTAGGATAGTACCGTTAAGGGAAGGACATTGAGTGAGGTTACACTGCCCGAAGGTGGACATAACAAGGACAAACAGTTGTCATAAGCTGACAAGCGACCAGGTAGGATAGTACCGTTAAGGGAAGGACATTGAGTGAGGTTACACTGCCCGAGGGTGGACATATCAAGGACAAACAGTTGTCACGAGCTGACAGGAGACCAGGTAGGATAGTACCGTTAAGGGAAGGACATTGAGTGAGGTTACACTGTCCGAGGGTGGACATAACAAGGACAAACAGTTGTCACGAGCTGACAAGCGACCAGGTAGGATAGTACCGTTAAGGGAAGGACATTGAGTGAGGTTACACTGTCCGAGGGTGGACATAACAAGGACAAACAGTTGTCATAAGCTGACAAGCGACCAGGTAGGATAGTACCGTTAAGGGAAGGACATTGAGTGAGGTTACACTGCCCGAGGGTGGACATATCAAGGACAAACAGTTGTCACGAGCTGACAAGCGACTAGGTAGGATAGTACCGTTAAGGGAAGGACATTGAGTGAGGTTACACTGCCCGAGGGTGGACATATCAAGGACAAACAGTTGTCACGAGCTGACAAGCGACCAGGTAGGATAGTACCGTTAAGGGAAGGACATTGAGTGAGGTTACACTGCCCGAGGGTGGACATATCAAGGACAAACAGTTGTCACGAGCTGACAAGCGACTAGGTAGGATAGTACCGTTAAGGGAAGATCATTGAGTGAGGTTACACTGTCCGAGGGTGGACATAACAAGGACAAACAGTTGTCATAAGCTGACAAGCGACCAGGTAGGATAGTACCGTTAAGGGAAGGACATTGAGTGAGGTTACACTGGCCGAGGGTGGACATAACAAGGACAAACAGTTGTCATAAGCTGACAAGCGACCAGGTAGGATAGTACCGTTAAGGGAAGGACATTGAGTGAGGTTACACTGCCCGAAGGTGGACATAACAAGGACAAACAGTTGTCACGAGCTGACAAGCGACTAGGTAGGATAGTACCGTTAAGTGAAGATCATTGAGTGTGGTTACACTGCCCGAGGGTGGACATAACAAGGACAAACAGTTGTCACGAGCTGACAAGCGACCAGGTAGGATAGTACCGTTAAGGGAAGGACATTGACCTGAAGGGGTGAGGTTACACTGTCCGAGGGTGGACATAAGAAGGACAAACAGTTGTCACAAGCGACCAGGTAGAATAGTACCGTTAAGGGAAGGGGTGAGGTTACACTGTCCGAGGGTGTACATAACAAGGACAAACAGTTGTCACGAGCTGACAAGCGACCAGGTAGGATAGTACCGTTAAGGGAAGGACATTGAACTGAATGGGTGAGGTTACACTGTCCGAGGGTGTACATAACAAGGACAAACAGTTGTCACGAGCTGACAGGCGACCAGGTAGGATAGTACCGTTAAGGGAAGGACATTGAGTAAGGTTACACTGTCCGAGGGTGTACATAACAAGGACAAACAGTTGTCATGAGCTGACAAGCGACCAGGTAGGATAGTACCGTTAAGGGAAGTACATTGAGTGAGGTTACACTGTCCGAGGGTGGACATAACAAGGACAAACAGTTGTCACGAGCTGACAGGCGACCAGGTAGGATAGTACCGTTAAGGGAAGGACATTGAGTGAGGTTACACTGGCCGAGGGTGGACATAACAAGGACAAACAGTTGTCACGAGCTGACAAGCGACCAGGTAGGATAGTACCGTAAAGGGAAGAACATTGAGTGAGGTTACACTGTCCGAGGGTGTACATAACAAGGACAAACAGTTGTCATGAGCTGACAAGCGACCAGGTAGGATAGTACCGTTAAGGGAAGGACATTGAGTGAGGTTACACTGTCCGAGGGTGGACATAACAAGGACAAATAGTTATCACGAGCTGACAAGCGACTAGGTAGGATAGTACCGTTAAGGGAAGGACATTGAGTGAGGTTACACTGCCCGAGGGTGGACATAACAAGGACAAACAGTTATCACGAGCTGACAAGCGACCAGGTAGGATAGTACCGTTAAGGGAAGGACATTGAGTAAGGTTACACTGTCCGAGGGTGGACATAACAAGGACAAATAGTTATCACGAGCTGACAAGCGACCAGGTAGGATAGTACCGTTAAGGGAAGGACATTGACCTGAAGGGGTGAGGTTACACTGTCCGAGGGTGGACATAAGAAGGACAAACAGTTGTCACAAGCGACCAGGTAGAATAGTACCGTTAAGGGAAGGGGTGAGGTTACACTGTCCGAGGGTGTACATAACAAGGACAAACAGTTGTCACGAGCTGACAAGCAACCAGGTAGGATAGTACCGTTAAGGGAAGGACATTGAGTGAGGTTACACTGCCCGAGGGTGGACATAACAAGGACAAACAGAAACAATTTTCTTGCTGGTCGAGCGACACTTTTAGCGCTTGGTATGGAACTTTCGCGGATCTAAGATGTGATATTTGAAATGATAAAATAATCTATTTCAATGGCATTCACATAGAGACAGCTGTTAAAATACTTAACTGTCACTTTTGCCTAGTGCATTCCCTTGTTTCCCTTCTATTTATAAGGAATTAAGTAAAAATACCATTTCTGGTAATGTTTATCTTGATTATCATTATGTAGACAAAAGAATGTTTTGCAACAAGATTTTGTTTGCAGAGCACATAGAGAAAGTCATGTGAATGGAATAAATAGGATGTTTTGAGTTTTAAAAACTATTTTTTTTAATTGCTGCATTATTATAGCCCCCTTTAATATCAATGGTCATATCGGGGGCTTTCACTTGTGAAACTTTAGGTTCAGAACATTAGGTTAAACTTTATATTACTAAACACACGCACATTCACTCTCACATTCATACTTCCAGACTCTATGGGGGATAGGGAATAATTCCGGTTAAAGAAAAATTCCCCGCCCCAGCCGGGAATCGAACCCAGGACCTCCTGGTAAGAAGCCAGTTTAAAAACTATTGTGTGCATAATTAGAGTTGAATTACAGACCTGGTATCATTTACATAGGTAATTCGGAGCAGAAACCAGTCATGCAAGTACACTGCGTACTCATGTTGACGAGTGAAAGAATGGAGGTTCTCAAAATGAAGCAATGTCTTCTGCAAATAAAATGTGCGAGCCCCAAATCCTTGCAGGAAGCTCTCATTGCTGTGAAAATCCCACATCCGTTCATGAGGCAGTGAATGACAAGACTAATGGAAAACGCATCATCTGTTTCTCTTTCTGTCGTACCTTACACGGGTTGCCACTTAAAATTAGGAGGCGCCAGCTGCAGAAAACATTCTTCTCGGCAACATTTCTACCTCCGTTCCCTCTCGGGGATTTCATAACCTGGACGGCAGGGCGTAACTGCCTCCATCATGTTCAGTCAACTTCTTTATTTGATCAGGTATTGCTTCAATCCTTCAGTCTGGTTTCTTATGTGCCTCATTTCTTGCATGTAAATACTTTACGGGAAACTGGGAGTGACATTTTTACTACAATCACTCAATAACAAAATCAGATGTGTTCCATTCACATGAACGTCTCTACATCTCTCCAAAAAATTATTGTTAAAAAGCTTATGCTATTTAATTCATTGTAACCGAGAAAAAATAACAGAAATAGTCTTATAACTTGCATCCTTGTAAGTAGAAGCGCAATAAGGCAGGGCCATAGGTTAAAGTGATAGTCAAAAGCTGGTTGCTATGTGACTGATATTCCTTTGTTTGTATGGACAGGAGTTGACAATTCCTGTATGAGAAAAGTATGTTTTCCAAGCTGAAACTAAAAACAAGGAATATCTCAAAAACTATCAACTCCACAAAAAAAAAAAAATGTATATAAATAAATTGTGTGTTTTAACGCCCTCCGCATCTCTTACACTTCAGCAGTTATACACAATTCCTTAAGATTCATCCAGAATAAAGTGGTCTTCAGAGGATAGTCCCTGAAAATTCAAGATATACATTTTATTTGTCAGGTAAATATCTTTAATATACGATATTTTAATCAAAATCGTTAGCCATTTTTGAGAAAATCAAAATTTTTGGAAAAAACTTCCATGTAAAGGGTAGTTTGGGACGGGGGTATTTTTCTCAAAATCTTCGTGTCGCATCCCTGGAAGATACTAAGCTTAAATACAACTTTCGTTTTTGAGTCATCGTGTTCACAGACACACGGACGTTTTTCTGAAACGGCTTTTTTTAGATACAGGGGATCATAAAACATATATTTCCGGTGAAATCTCGGTATCGAATTCTCTGGTGGAGCGCAACACCTCTATACACTATGTACATAGTACGTGTAGAGAAAGAAAAAATACGGCATCCCTTAAAAGTTTTTACTAATGAAAAAAGCCGTCGTCACCAACATCAATAAGTATTAGACATCCAGGGCTTGCTGTAATCCTGAAGGATATTAAAGCTTAAAACATTTCTATCCAGCTTTTCTTAGTGTCATCTAATTTTGTTTAAAGGTTTTCAAATAAAATTGGCAATATTCTCGCCCAATGGTGCATATCGAATTCTACCAATTTTATCTTACTGTATTGTTAAACCTTTGGATGACATGAAGTTCTCATTTGTGTTCCAATCAATAATAATAAACATAATAACAACATATAGCCAGCGAACGTGGCATAGGCTTTAACACTCACAAACGATTTAGTCCTAAGCTTTTATTCCTTTTGTTAAAATCCAATACTCAAACTAACTGGATGTTTTAAGCTAATCACATGATATCAATACCATTGAGTTACAATTTTCAAACTCATATTAGGCACCAGGTATTCCTTCAGAATTTACAGAGGTTACCATTTGTATTGAATTCATTAAAATGAAAGATATCAATTTGATCTGATGACGTCCATCTTCAAGCTTATCGTCATCAAGAAAAGTCTTCCAGATAACGCGTAATTATTTAATTCGATAAAGGAGGGATGGGACATGATTACAAGGAATTTGTAGAAATATTTGTATAATTTCCAGAACAAGTCTTTGCAATTTTTTTAAATTATGATCAAATATGTCTGAAGACAAGTGTCCAAAATAAAATATTCATCATATTGCTGCAAAACTATCTCCAAGATTGCAGTTTCTATTTCATATTCCAATATTTATTTATCGGTATGATCAATGGAAAAGGCACACATTACAACACTCAAAGCAGTTGAAGTTTAAAAGTTTTCCACAAGCGTAACTGTGGTAAATTTTGTTACACATGTTTTGGTTCAATAGCAGCCATATTGCTTTATTTTCATGAGCCGGAGCCTCTGAAACGGTTGTGATTTTGATGAGCCAGTGACAGAAGTCAGGTCGTATCACTGCCGTTGTGGGTCTCCGTCAGCTCTCCTGAGTGAAATACAAAAAACTTCATCAGAAAACTGTGAAGTCTGAGTGAACCGCTACCTGAGGTAGTACTGAAGCATATTATTGCCGGCGCAAAACTCGTGACCCTGACCGCCAACCCAGCTACCGTGCCTAGCTTATCGGAGTTTGTCATATGATACTTTGCTTACTTAAAGTCACTTTGTACAGTATGTCTCGAAAGTGTTCCACATATGTTTGTATTCAAAGTGGGTAGTAAGTAGTGTTCATTTCATTTATTTTATTCTTTTAACCATGGCCCCTACGTTTTCAAAGCTAAGTGGCGAAAACAAGAGGCAGAGATAAAGGATAAAAATGTAGTATGTTCCTCGAATTCTCCAAAAGCCTGTAGAAAGTGAATGAAAGAGTAGCCAAGAAAATTGATATTCCACTGAGCTCGCTTTCCAGGGTTCTCAAAGTTAAGAAAGGGGGGGGGGGAGCTTAAAATAACGCTTTTAAATTAGAAGATTTGGAATAGTTGTGTCGCCAGCCAATTGCAAAAATTGGCAGGACAAAATGGGAAAACGTGTGTCGAGAGGTTGAGAACATAGAAAATCATTAGAAAGAATTGTAGAAAATCAAATAGAAAGAATTTTAATCCAGGATAATGATGCAGAAAGTAGCGATAGCAGTGACGATGACAATGACATGAGTGAAGACAAAGGACTGTCAGGTGTGGAAGAATTGGAGGCAGACGATTGACATTGTTTATATAGTAGGCCATGTGTATAGAATGTTTTGTAGATATGAATATACATATGAAAACACATGTTTATCAGTGCAGCGCCGAATTGTGCAGGTGACAGATATTTGGCATTGACTGTGACAGGCATGAATCGACTGGTGAACTGCTTATCTGAAAGTACAACTCGCTTCCTAGCTCTCATTAAGATTTTCACATGTCCTTGCGCCAGTTATACATCCCACAAGTTTGAAAATACGGTCCTGTCTTCTTGGAGGATGGCAGAAAGTTATCAGCAGAGATTATTGCACTGTGCGAAGATAAGCGAGTTTACGAACTCCAGGTACATACTGAAAGTGAGATAAGAGAGAGCAGACAATGGCAGACTAAAATGCGAAACATTTGTGGCCGGCTCCGGTAAATAATTCTGGTGTGTGTGTGGGGGGGGGGGGTCCTAAGAATGGAAATTATTTCTTTAAAAATTAAGATTTGGATGTGAGGTGAGAAAGTACACTTGAAGAAAAATCTAAACCTTGAGAAAATGTTAAACTAACTGAAGACAGACCTAAACAAACGACAATTGGATATTCCTTGCAACGGTATCTATTGATACTAATACCTTTAATTGTTAGTTACCAATTAGTTGCAAACTCTGAGTAATCTGTATTCTAATTATTATAGAGTATTCAATTTTCTGGATATCGAAACTCTTTAATAGTGCTTAATATAACTTATGTGTTGCTATAATTTGTAAGAGTATTTTAAAAAGTTTATTACAAAAATATAATGTATAACTTTTTTCCAACAGATTCCGTCACAAAGAACAGTCCTCTGCAAGTTGTTTCTTCACACAAGCCGTGTGTAGGACAGGAGTTGGTAATGCCATAGCCAGGATTTGAACCACGGATCTTCCGGTCTCCAGCAGGTCGCTCTAACCACTGACCTTCCAAGGTAATGTGCCAGCATGGCATTAAATTTATCAACTGACTCATGTTGCCGATAAACCACAAGGCGGTCTCAAATTAAGTAAGTGCTTCAAGTCCAGGGCTTCATTGATTAGCCAACTGTTATGGTCAATTAATGTTAATTTAACTGTTGTTGTTTTTTTCACACAAGCCGTGTGTAGGACAGGAGTGTGATAAGTTAAGTCAGACTGAAAACTTCAATGCTATAGCCGAGTTTTGAACCCCGGATCTCTCGGTCACCATCCGGTCGCTGTAACCAATGTTTTAATAATTAAGTTTCATAGTGTTCAACAACTTATTGTTCATAAACTTCATGAAGAATGTAAACTTCAGTCTCTGGTTAGTTCACGCAAAAGATTGACGAATGCGCACGTGTTGCCGGTCACGAGTGGCACTATTTCTGTCAGAAGTTTGTTGGAACGGCTATATTCCACACGCGGACGCAGTGCAATGCTCATATTCAAGCTCTCAAGGACCGCTGTGGCTACAACATCGCCGGTGCAGGGATGTTTTACTTCATATAACTGTTTAATATACAGTGATAACTGGAGCCCGGGTTTTTATGAAATATCAAGGTGCGAAATATGTACATATTTATGTAACAAAAAACATCAAAATATGTAATGAAATATATATCAACAAAATATGTTTAATTAGTAATATTCTAAAGCCTAACATTACCACCTCAACTCTAAATGCAGAATTTGTAATTTTATGGGTCTGTAGGAACGTAAATTAATTACAATGAGTTAAAATTTAAAGACTAAATATGGAATTAATTATAGGGAAAATGTTTTGTTTTATGCATAATTTACCTAAAAGTTATTTTCAAGTAGGTAATTACGAAATAAGAAATATGTGTTTTGGATTATATTTATTAAAATTACTCATTTCACATAATTATTTTACTTAAATTTTAGACCGTAAGGGGATGTTGAAATACTGAATCAATTTATCAATGAGTGAAACAATCAATTCAAAAAAATTAAATTTTATAATGAGGATGCATTATCAATTTTCTATCTCGTGACATACAATGAACAACCAGACGTTTTCATTTTGAGTCTTTTGCTTCTTTCAACGTACAGTGAATAACCATATACTTTTTCCATATTTCAGGGGAATTTTTTTTTAATTTATTTATTTTAGGTCGCTTTAACTCCTAGGTCATATCGTGACCATACAACAGTTATAACAATTGAATTCATTATATTACAATGGAATTATTTACACATTAAACACAGGTCTGGGAATTAAAGTTACATTAAAATAGCAAGTTTTACATACATTTAAATAAAATATTTTGAAAAGGTACATTGCTGTTAAAAGTTAGTTTTACAAAGATTTAAAATATTGTGAATTGTACTTCAGAGTTTGAAGTCCAGTTTTATGTTTCTAAGAAAGAGTAGAACTTGCTTGAATTTTTGTGGAGTATTCAGTGTTGT
The DNA here is from genome assembly GCA_030762935.1 of Hymenopus coronatus. NCBI lineage: Eukaryota > Metazoa > Arthropoda > Insecta > Mantodea > Hymenopodidae > Hymenopus > Hymenopus coronatus. The sequence continues at coordinate 135,892,213 of CM060888.1, read as the reverse complement.
GGATATATTTTCTGCGATGCTTCGTTCTGTAGTGTATCTTATGCATTCTGTGAAAATGTGTTTAATGGTGAGTTGTGTGTTGCAGACTTCACATTGAGGTGGGTTGTCTTTGGTGAAGATGTATGAATGGGTTAGTTTAGTATGTCCTATTCGTAGTCTTGTGATATTCATCTGCTCTTTCCTCTTCAGTGAACGTGCGGGGCAAGGATTGCTAACGTCATCGTTCCTTACCATACGTAACTTGACTGGTGGCTTTTGACTGCATGTCTGGTTCCATTTTGCTCTAAATTGCCTGCTAAAGTGTTTTATGATGTCACTGTAAGGTACTGAATGTCTCGTAACTTCTGCTAGTCGAGTTGCTTCTTTGGCTGCTTTGTCTGCTACTTCATTACCTTTAATGCCACAATGAGACGGAATCCACCTTTTTGTCTGAAAGAGCGTGATGGTGAAGAGTTTGAATGTCCTGGTTAATCATGTACGCTGCGGCATCTGAATACATAATTATAACCTTTTCTTCGGGCCACAGAATCTTCATCCCATCAATTGCAATTGCAGAATGACTTGTTTGTTCTTACACCTTGCAACAGATTAGAGATTATTTTTCTGGACTTTCGGAATCTAGTTTTCAATTTGCTATGTACCGACCCATGACATCCGTAGTTTCATCGACGGAAAACCAAATACAGGAGTCTGCATGTTTCATTCCGTATATGAGCATCTGCTTCTTCATAGCACACATGAAGATACTTTTTCCTCAGAGTAGATTCCTCAGAAATAACCTTCTTGCAATATTTTTCTAGAAAGGAGCGAAATTGAGGAATTTGAAGTGTATGCCACGGAATATTAGCTGCAACCATTGCACTGCATAGGTCTTTAAAAAAGTCATTTCCGGACGTTCCTATTGCATTTGTGTCAATAGAACTTGCTTTCAAGAAGACTGTAGGAGTGTGTTGGGTTTGTGAAGATCACTCTTGATATGTTGTCCCACTTGAGATTTCATGGAACAGCCAATTCCTTACCGCAAGCTTGACAGACTATTGTTTTTCCGTCGGTTGTAAAGGCGCTATCTAATTTCACCCATGAGTTCAAGAAACTAACATCAGTATTATCGCCTCGCTATATTTTGATGGTTGTCCAGCGGCTCACTTTGTTTCCTCGCAGCTATTATGTTACAAGATGCCGACTACCGCGACAATGGTAACAATCAATTTCTCCAGTGCCTGTAAATGCCCAAAGCGCTACGGAAACGTGGCACTGGGGGTCAACATTGTCGAGCGGAACCTGCTTTCATATAAAAGGGACAACAATCGGAACGAGTCGAGGCTCCCGTACCCGAGCGACAGCAGGGGCAGGAGGCGGCTGGCGGCGTGCCAGCGCCCCGAAGCACTCCTCCTACACCCTCACCCAGAAACATAACCCCCACCACTCCTCCTGTCCTGCAGATGTCGGATGTGATGGCGTGGATACAGCAGCTTCTGCTGAACCACGGCCGGAGCATCTGTGATCTGTTGGTCAGATTCCTATATGCCACAGACCCAGCCGCAAAGATGGCTGTCGCCATGGAGGGACTTGCCCTCCTGACCGTGATCGTCCAGACCGCCCAGAATGGCGAGTCGAAATAGGTCTCGTACCTCTTTCCGATTCGCGTTCTGGAACGCGTGTGACCTGAGCGGTCAGGGGAGTGAGCTCCAGCATTTTGCCGGCTCATTTGCCCTAGACCTCGTGCTAGTCAGCGAAACACATCTCCGTCCAGATACCTCATTCCGACTTCCGGGCTACAACTGCCTCAGAGTGGATCGTGTGGGCCGCCGAGGAAATGGCACAGCGATCTTCGTGAGAAACAGGGTAGTCCACAAACCCATCCAGCTCCCACCCCTTGAAACCATGGAAGCCACGGCTGTCTGTGTTGACCTAGGCGGTACGGAAGTTTTACTGGTGTCTGTATACCATCCACCCCATAGGCAGTTCGTACTAAACGATTACCTTTCCATCCTAGCCCTTCATCCAAATGTCATCCTGGCCGGGGACTTCAATGCCAAACATCCGCGTTGGCATTGCGGCCCCCGGGCGGACGCCCGAGGCAATGATATCATACGCATGATAGATGCGGACCCTCAACTCAGAGTAGAGGGACCCTGGCAACCCACACACCATCCACGAGGTCAAGGACGGGCATCCGTTATTGACTTCGCGATCATCAAACAATTCCCTTTTCATACAACTCTCACATCGATCAATGCACTTCATTCCGATCATAATCCCGTGTTAGCTGAGGTTAACACACGGGTTGCCAGTCACGACGTCTCGGTTCAAAACCGCGACGTTGACTGGGAATGCGTCAGGGTTTGCCTCAACGACTCCATCCCGCCGAACCCTAGGATCACAGACATCCCATCCCTAGAGGCTGCGGTCCAATCCTTTACCTCCATCGTGGTGCGAACTGCCCATAACCTAACTGTTCACACCCCAGCTCCTCTACACCCAGATGTCCTACCCCTAGAACTCCATCTGCTTGTACGCCGTTCCTGGGCTGCCCGCAGACTATACCAGCGTCACCGCACGCCACATAACCGAGCACTCCTGAGGCGTTTACGCCGAGAGGTCCGGACCCGACTACGCGAGCACAGGGTGCGAGCGTGGGAGGAGACTATGACCCGCTTGAGGCTTGAGGATGGCGACGTGTGGAGGATTGCCAAAGCTCTCCGGCACCGCGGAGGTCAAATCACCTCCCCAATCCAAGGCACCCAAGGCCTGGCTTATGAACCCCGAGCCAAAGCCGATGTGTTCGCTGACTACCTCGAAAGGACTATGAGGCCACGAGAAGACCCCCAGGACGAAGACTTCTCGGACCGTGCTCGGCAGGAGGTGCGTCGATACCTTCGACGCCCCCCCCCGACGAGGCGGACCGACTCCCCGTCATCCGACCCAGTGAACTCCAGGGCGCACTCCGGCGCCTCAACCCCAAAAAGGCAGCGGGTCCTGACGGACTAACCCCCGCCATGCTTCGATGCCTTCCCATCAAGGCGGTACTCTTTCTAACCAAGGTTTTCAACATGTGCCTCACCTTGTGCCACTTTCCACGCGAGTGGAGGGAGGCCCGGGTGATATGCATCTTGAAGCCGGGGAAAGACCCGTTACACCCATCCAACTACCGATCCATCAGTCTCCTATCAGTTCTCTCGAAGGTTTTCGAGAGGCTAATACTAGCCCGCTTGTCCCCTCTCTTGGGCGACATTCATGCCATCCCAGATCACCAATTTGGTTTTCGTCCTGGGCATTCTACACCCCAGCAACTACTGAGAGTGGTGGAGGCCGCTGCCCTGGGTTTCCAGGACAGAGCCTACACTGCGGCGGTGTCGCTGGACGTGGAGAAAGCCTTCTCTACGACCTGGCACACGGGTCTGCTCCTCAAACTCATCCGACTGGAGCTCCCGACACACATCATACACCTACTTACACTCATACCTTAAACACAGATATTTTGTAGTTTCAGTTGCGGGACACAAATCAACACGTAGGCCAATAAGAGGCGGAGTCCCCGAAGGCTCTGTACTTTCCCCCACGCTCTTTAGCGTCTACATGGCCGACCTACCAACAGTGCAGCAAGTCAACATAGCTCAGTATGCTGATGACTGCTGTTATACTGTACAAACAAACACCCACGCAGAGCCTGCAACCCCATTCAGAGACACCTCTGCCTCATCCAAGAGTGGTGCGAGCGTTGGCGATTGTCCATAAATTCGGAGAAAAGCCACGCTATTCTCTTCACCAAGCGCCGCTTTCCCGCAAACTTCCCCACATTCACGTACCTCAGACGAAGGATATAATGGACCAACACCATCACCTACTTGGGGGTGAAGCTTGACAGGGGCGTCACTTTTGGGGAGCACATCAGGGGGCTGCGGTGCCGGGGCAATGGGGCTGCGGCCTCACTGTACCCGATGCTGAGGTCCTCGATGACGGTTCCCCTTAAGTTGCGCCTTTTGAGGGCTCTCATAATCCCCTTGTTAATCTACGCCTGTGAGATCTGGGGCATGGCGGCAGACTCCGGTCTGCTGTTGCTTCAGCGGGTACAGAATAGGTGTCTTCGGGCTATCTATTCTGTGCCTCGAGGCTTTCCAACGAGACTCCTGCACGAAGCCTCTGGTCTACCATACCTGGAGGACGAGATTAGGCGTCGGGCAACAAAATTCAACGAAGGGTTATCATTCCATCGGAGCGCCCTCGTTAGGTCTCTTGGGGATTACGATCCCACAAACCGCCGCTTCAGGCGATACCGGCTTCCCCGCATGGCTTGCGGGCATCCCCGGTAACGAAGGAGCACCACCAACAGCTGCTACGGCTAAGCTCCTTATAATCGTTCAAGAGTTGCTTGGATTCAAAATTAAAACCTCAAAACAAATATTTTAATTAACACATACCAGCGGTGCACAAGGGCCGTTGCACCATCAAGGCAACCGTCGAGGAGCAATATTTGCCTCCTCCTGTCACTCCACAACCCCAAAACACACCCGCAATCCTGCAAAATCCACAATCCCGTCAGAACGTGGTTAAGTTCTCTCCGAGAACAGGGACACGTCTAGCACACCTCGGGCTGCCCTCAGCCTGCCAATTACACTGGACGAGTCGAGGCGGTTATTATCGCATTCTTAATTTAATTTGCATCCTATTTCGCAGATTGATTTTTGTTGCTTTTAGCAAAACTTGCGAAAACAGTAGTTTATATAGTGCGTTCAATATTTGCTAAAAATAATAAAATTGTAACGAAACCCAGAAAATCTTTACGTTTTATGTAACGTCGTTAAAATATGTAGAAATGTACAAAATATGTAAAAAAAAAAATGTAAAGTAAAAATTGTTGTAAGGGAGTCCCAGATGACATAATTCGCCAACATTTTTACTTCTCATTGAAATGTTATGCAGGGTTTAAAAATATGTAATTACATAAAAATCCGGGCTCTAGCGACAACAATGGATTCCATACAAAGCGTAGATAGTGTCGCATACAAATCATAACCTTAAACGCTTACTCCTGTGATTGTTTTTACTTTGCTGGCTTTCCTGTCTGCGAGTTTGTTGTTAAATTATCACCATCTATGTATATCGCTTGGGACGAAACATCCGCGGTTTATGGACTTCTTTTATTTTGTGGGGTAACAACAAGTAAGTATATATTTTCTGCTTAATGGCATTCCAAGTCAAAGCCTACTGCACAGATATATCTTTTGTAACACCAACATGTTCGCATTTAGTATTTCAGTCATTTAGGAGCTGTCTTATAACCGTCCGTGAAAGGAATTTTCAACGGTGAAATAACTGTCAACACACAAAGATCAGATCATATATATAACATTCAATGGATTTGAATCACGGATCTCCCGATCTCTAGCCGGTTGCACTACCACCATGGTAACATGCCGGCATAGCATTAATGCAAAACAAAAAGTAAAATGATTCTGTGTAGGTGTATGTTTGTGATGTTTAACTGTCAAGAGCATAACTCCAAAACGAAGTCCTTTAGATACCAAACCTGGCATTTTAAGTTCAATATGTTCCAAGGATACGAGACAAAAAGTTTTCCAAGAAATCCCTCATTCCAAATTAATTTATATATATATATATATATATATATATATATATATATATCATAATCAAAACTAGTAACTATTTTAAAACATCGTATTTTAAGAATTTGCATTAAAATAGCTGAAATTTTCTGGGAATTTCCTACGAATTTTTTGTCATTCTGAAACTTGTTTAACAATAAGTGTAGATCTCGTTAAGATGTCGAAGAAAACCTTTTTGTGTCATTAACCATTTCCAAGATCTTCTTTATTTTTGGGTTCGAATGTTAAAATAGTTTTTCAACTGCTATTCGATTTGTTTTTCTCTTGATCATGCAGAGAACATAATTTCAAAACAATATTTTTATTATACTGTGTCTTGGTCTTCCGGGAAGGCCGCGTCTTGGCTGAATTTCTTGCCGACGTTTCGCCTCACTAAGTGGGGCTTCATCAGGGCTAGTCCTCTCTCCACGACCGTTGCCAGATGAACTGTAGTCGAAAGAGGACTAGCCCTAATGAAGCCCCATATAGTGAGGCGAAACGTCGGCAAGAAATTCAGCCAAGACGCGGCCTTCCCGTAAGACCTAGACAAAATGGACACTAGCTGCCGAAGCTTATGCAAGGACAATTATTAAATGATTTCAAAGACCCGTTCTAGAAGATTTGACAGTCATTTGAGCATAATCTCTTGTTTTCTGTGTACCTACAATGAAATATGCAATAAAGTAAACGTTTATCTTGGGCAGTTATAACATAAAATAGAAGAGTAAGTCTTTGTAAGGACGTTTAAGAATAGAAGTGAACGCCATGTGATTGTAACGCGTCAGCTTTTTTAAATAGTATTTTAAGTGTTTAGAGATGGCAATGCCAATAAATGAAAACCTCAAATGTGGCAGCCATAAAAGTTGTATTAAATGTTCTCGCTGCCTGTTTTAAACTGAAAGGTTTTACTGTCACGTGCTACTGGAAGCAGTTCACCCTCCTCTTCAGCAAAGTGGTTAGCAATTTGTTCTCTTCGAAGGGGAGCTAACAAGATTGGAGGGGGGGGGTGACATGCACAAAATTCAGTCAAGGTTTAGATTTCTCCCTCACCTACATAATTAAAAATGGATGTGACAATAGTTCGTGAACTTCTGTGTAACACAACACGCAACCGAAATGGTAAATATAGCATAAGAGCCTTTATCTGACGCTCTGCACGCAATAGCTGCCCTATGATCCTCGATGCTGTTCTTGCAACATCAAACAAGTACACTATTTTATGGGCTTTCAACAACCCAGAGAAATATAAGATTCCTAGGACTGAGAATAACCGAATGGAGAAGTTCGTGTTGGGCACGTCATATAATTTTCTGTCCGTTAGTGCAAAGCGGGCAGGCCCAAATAAAAGAGCAGGATGTCGTGGTAGCTCATTCCACTCCGAAGCATTAGCGCGTGACGCTATGTGAAGCAATGGAATGCTTGTAAACACAAGGCCTTCCTCATCTGTATCTGGTGTTGTTTATTTTTACTTTCTCAACACTTATTATGTGCATAGTGTATAGAGAAGGAATTGCACTCCACCCAAAAATTCGATATCGAGATTTCACCGGAAAAATATGTTTCAGAGCCCCCCCCCCCACAAATAAAAATTAGAAAACGACCCGTGTGTGTGTCCATGCGTCGGTGAACACGATAACTTAAAATCGAAAAGTGTGTAAAATACCACACTTGTTATTTAAGTTTAGTATCTTACAAGGATGCGACACGAAGATTTTGATAAAGATCCCCCCCACACCAAACTACCCTTTACATGGAACTTCCTTCGAAATTTTTGATTTTCTCAAAATGGCTCAAACGATTTTGATTAAAATACCATATATTAAAGATATTTGCCTGACAAATAAAATGTATATCTTGAATTTTCTGGGAATAGCCTCTGAAGATTACTTTATTCTGCATCAATTGTACAGAATTTTGTGTAACTGGCAAACGATAAGAGGTAGACAAAAACTTACTTAGCAGAAAATGTAGAGCTCGCTAAAACACACAATTTATTGATTTCAGCTTTAAAAAACTTATACTTTTCTCTAAAGGAAATTTGTCAACTCCTGGACACACAGCTAAACGAACTTCAGTCACATAGCAACCAGCGTTTGACTACACTTTAACCTAAGGGAAGCTCTTACTTTGCTTCTACTTACACGGAAGCATGTAATAAGACTGTTTATGCTAATTTTTTATTGATCAGTATGAAGTAAAAAGATGAGTAAGCTTTTTTCATAATTTATAACAGAGATAAAGAGAATGTAATGTGAATGGAACACAAGAGATTTTTTGCCTTGTTTTGTTTTTGTTTTACATTGGTGATATGTTTTATTTGATGAATTCCTCTGTATCTGCTACTAAGTTTGATTAATAGTTGAACCAAATGATCCAAGTTTACTGTGGTACAGGTTCATTTTAGAGAATTTTTGCTTTATGTGGAACAAAACAACATCATTAAATGTGGTGTAAATAATTGCAATTTAGAAGACGAACGCTTAGCCAATTATTTATACAACTACCAACCGCTTTCTTTTGATCATTTTAGGTCCCAACAATTTTGTAGAACAAATAACTGCATTTGCAGTTCTTGTGAAAATATTGTGAAAATGATACCTCACGCGTTTCGAAGCTGACATTCCATTTATGTTTGCTTAACAACAGCGCATTCGCTACCGAGCACTGTTCGTACAGTATATGACAATGTGTGACTCACCAAAATGTCCCCACCATTTCCACTGGAGGCAGGGTAAACGAATTCTGACGTCAGTACCTCGCTCGATTACCTGGTGTACAGGCTGTGAACTGTTGAAATTTTATACTTGCCAAAATCGCATTTATATAGCATGCCTCTTCTAAATTTCCCCTAAATTGCTATTCCACTGTCATGCATTATGCCTGACTTCTTTCTGCAAATTTTCATACATAAATCCCTATTTGAACTGAATCTCAATAGCCCAGAGCTACTAAAAAGTGGCAGACACAGCTTCAATTACTGAGATATATGGGAACGGATGACAAAAACAGTGTTTGTTGGTGCTGAAATAATGAATTGATGTGTTAGATGCTAATGATGCCAAGGTAGTATAAAAGTTTTACAATCTGGGAATAGCAGTAGGTTCAGCATGAAGAAGCATGTGGGGATTATCCACAGCAAACTACTCTGAAGTTTGTTCTGAAGATGGCAATAAACCTCAAGTCTAGAAAACCTAAAGAAGCTACATGATGGGAGACATTGCAAAAAGTTAATGGGAGTTTTGTAGTGGAGAGTTTTTAATTTTGATGAGTCTGAAAAATCATTAGCTGCATTTTTTTTTTTTTTTTCCCATTTGTGGTACTATATACAATATTTAGATACCAATCTCTCCAAAACTACTGCATCCAGGAAAGAAATCTTCCGGAATGCTAAAGCATCACATGAACTTTAACATCAGTGGAAAAGTTTAGTTCAATGTATCAAATAACGTAGAATTTGTGCTTTATGCATTGCAAAAATTAAGCTAATATTTTAAATTATATAACATCTGTGATTTTTACTACAAACTTATAATACTGATAAAATTTACTCATTTTGTGACAAATGCCATTTTCTGGATGAACATTAGTTTACCTTGTTAGAACACAGGGTGCTTTAATTATTGTTATGAAAATGAACATCAGAACTAAAAACAATTGTTCTCCGTACTAGGTTTTTCTTTGGATCTACCTACGTACTGTATTAATATTCTGCTCCCAGTGCAGTGGATAAACTATGATTATACTCGTATATGCAGGTGTTAATGAACTATACCGAAATATTTTCACAGAATATGTAGATTACTTAAATAAGTAATTTGAGATAGGAGACTTATGGCCTGTTTATTGAAATTTCGAAGTAACGACTATAAGTTTCTGAAGCGCCAGTACGCCCCGAATCGTGGCACATCGTCTGGGATGAAAAAACATAATGTATTGTATGGCAGGAATCGAACTCTTGACCTTTGGGATAGAAGCTTTCCGCGTTACGCATAAACCATTATAGCAATTGAAAAAAAAACGCCTCCAGAGTAGGCTACATAACTCAAGAACGTAGTTAATGAATGCTCAGTGTCGCACTGTCAAGTAATTAGTTCGAGATTTTACAGATTTTTGCGGCATTAAACATTGAGAACGCTAGTAACGAGCTGCTAAAAATCGATATTTCTATACTCGGGCAGCAGTTTTAAAAACATTCTAAGCCATTTTTTCAACCTGCTTTGCTTTAACACCGACTTATCAGCACCTGATATCCACACGTTTAACGCTATGTAGTTGCGTTATGTTTATCCGGGGACCATGCATCGCCGATCTCAAATTACTTATATCAGTCACATGCACAATCTGGCAAATTATTTCGGTGTAGTTTCATTAACACCCTGTATAAAGTTTATATGATATTCACATAACAACACTGATATGCTGCTCATATGTAATGAGAAATATTACTTTTTAGCACCACAACGAGAGAGAGAGAGGGAGGAAGAGAAGGGGTGGGAGGTAGATCGATTAACTATACAGATCTCATCTATTCCAAGCGGCCGTACGTTTTTGGTGGACAAAGCGGTTTTCTCTGGATTCTCCGATTTCCCCCGTCCTCGCTCCATCTTCATTGTGTAGTAGAAGTGGGCACCAAACGCTATAAAAACAGAGTATGGTTGACGAGCATTGACTTCGCCCACACACGTGCCTTGGGCGGCAGATAGCACCCACGAGGATGACAACTCCTCAAACATAATGACACTATAAGTGAATGCTGTACAATAATTATTTCACCTGATTGACTATAACAATTCCTAAACGTAAGCAATTATGAATGTAGACATGTTTCTTATGTTTATAACGGAGTAATCGGTAAGCTTAGTGTCATTACATTCAACTTCTTGGAAAAATCTAATATTATTTTAAAGAACTGGAAATATTTTTTCTTATAGTTCATCTGGTCTTATTTAAAATTTAGCTGAATTTCCAAATCAACATGATTAATTGTCTGTATTTCAGTGTTTCTTATTTTCAAAAATATATTTTGCAATTCTCATACAATGATGAAGATTCGCATTTTGGCAAGTTTATGTCATATTCTATATATTTGGTTTTATTTTATTTATCCAGTCTTGATTCAGTAACACAAACATATGCCCACATGTAACAAGTTCCGATTTCTAAATATCGGCTTTCTTTTCAAGTTTTTATAACATTTTGAAATACAGTCAAACTTTCCAAGTTCAGTTTATTTAAGTCTAATTCAAGCTAATCTTACGGTATGAATCTCATCAATCTTTGAAATCGCCAATGAAATATGTTTATGAAATTATTAATTATTACTTTCTTTATACGTACTATGTATATAAGTGTATAGAGAAGGTATTGTATTGCACCAAAAAATTCGATACCGAGATTTCACCGGAAATACATGTTTTGGGTTCCCCTGAATCCAACAAAAGCATTTTTGGAAAAAGGTCCGTGTGTGTGTCTGTTAACAGCATAGCTCAAAAACTAAAAGACCGTTAAATACCAAACTTGGTATTTAAGTTTGGTATCTTCCAAGGATGCGACACGAAGATTTTCAAGAAAATCCCCTCATCCCCAACTACCCTTTACATGGAACATTGTTAGAAAATGTTTATTTTCTCAAAAATGGCTCTAGCGATTTTGATTAAAATATCGTATATTAAAGATATTTACCTGACAAATAATATGTATATCTTGAATTTTCTGGGAATAGCCTCTGAAGACCACTATTCAGGATGAATTTTACGAAATTTTGCATAACTGCTAAGCCGTAAGAAATGGACAAAAACTTACCACACAAAAAATGTAGAGCACATTAAAACACACAATTAAATGTTATATAAACTTTTTTCGAGGAGCTGATATCGTTTTTGAGATATTCCTTGTTTTTGGTTTCAGCTTTGAAAAACTTCTACTTTTTTCATACAGGAAGTTGTCCACTCGTATCCATACAAACAAGGGAACTTGTTACCAAGTAACCAGGTTTTGACTTCACTTTAACCTATGATACTCCCATATTTCGCTTCTACTTACAAGGAAGCAAGTAATAAGACTATTTCTGCTAATTTTAGCATGAAGTAAATAGAAGAATTAGCTTATTAACAACAATTTGTTAAACAGAAGTAGAGAAAGTCATGTGTATGGAACACATCAGATTTTTTTTTAAAAATATGCTCTTCATATTCTTACAATCCAAATCACGTTTTTCTAAATGTATAATTAGTAAAACAGAAAACTGGTACCAATTAATGTTTTTCCAACCTATTCACGAGTGGCTTACTGTTTTTTGGTAGCTTAACGTCTTTTAACCTGGTTGGTCACATAGGACGATGCATGAAATTGGTGAGATTTTGGTCAAATGATCTCGGAGTCAATGGAGTTTAGTTACTCTACATTGGTCTTCTTAGGAGAAGGGAAAACCCCGAAAAAAAACCTTACCCGGGTAACGTACCCTAAGCGAGATTCGAACTCCCGACCTGTTTAACGTGAGGCAGGCACGCAATCACCACACTACCTAGGAGGGCTAATGCCTAACTTTTGATTCACTTAAAGTCGAATATATATTTCTTACTGGCCAATGTCACAATCTCGGAGTAAAGGTCTGGAAACTATTCCTTATAATTTACTTAAAATTACAGCACAGTCAAAATAATACTTTAAAAGAATAAAAATGAAAGTAGTTTAGACGAATATTTAAGTATTTATATATTTTAACAGTGTTCATGTAAACGGTGTAACATTATTATGAATTTGTTGTGAAAGGTTCGTTACTTAATGTTGCTTTAATTGGGAGAGTGCATTATTTAATCGAAGTTTTAATAGTAGAGATTACAATTTGGGTGTTAATATACTTTCATAGAAATAGGTTTGTTTTCTCTTCTCATTGACATAAAAATAACTTGACACCAATGTAATATATACAGATTTACCTAAAACTACAAATATTAAATTCCAGATATTTGAGGAAACTGTAAGAACCACCCATAGGTAGAGTAAACAATGTGGGTTCAACAGAAAACCTTCAAAGGTTTTCTTGGAATGTGAGATCTAAATAAACGTGAATTTAAAACTTCACCCTTAGTCCACTTGTGCTACTGCTGTCTTAATATAGATACTTGGCTTACTTATAATTCCGTAGAAAATAAATGACTATCGTAATATACCAACGTTATTGTACAATTCGGATTTTATAACCAGGAATTTAGCAATGAAAAGAGTAATAATTTAATAGGAACGTCTCGTAGTTTATCTTTATTACCCACATAAATAGTTTGAGCTCCTCCCTCTCTGCAATATCAACTCTTAAATGTAGCTTTCAAAGCTGTAATTTTCGGGCATAAATTGTATGATTAAAACGTGTTAACATGGTTATAGACTGTGCAGCATTAAATATATGGTTGTTCCACAACTTGCTTCCACAATAGAGTAGTGTAACACAAGCATGGCACATGCGAGACATGCACCACTTTTATTTAATTCTTCTAATTTCTATGATACAGCTTAATTACGCTAGTATTATTTAGAGATTGTGTTATTTTCCTCCTCCAGTGAGCATGCAGCAAGATTTGAAAGTAGTGCTGGCTTGGAAAGCAGCCATTGCAACCAGTTACTGAAGGCAACATTTTAAATCTTAAGTATTATTCAAGTATGTAGTACATTATGCAACGAGAGTATAATGGCAGTAATTAAGATGCCAGGATGTTTATGAAACTAATAGACTGAGTTTCATAATTTTCATACAAGCATTATAGTCAAGTTTCATACGACTTTCTATCTCGACCATCAATATTTCGTTTACGGCAAATACATTTTTACTTTCTCTACAAGTACTATGTACTCCACCCAAAAATTCGAGTCCGAGATTTCAACAGAAATATATGTTTTAGAGTCCACTGTATCAAAAAAGTATTTTTACAAAAAGGTTCGTGTGTGTGTGTGTGTGTGTGTGTGTGTGAATACGATAACTCAAAAACGAAAAGTCGGTAAAATACCAAATTTGGTGTTTAAGTTTGGTATCTTTCAGGGATGCGACACGAAGATTTTGAGAAAAATCCCCCCACCCCAAACTATCCTTTATATGAAAAATTTTTCGAAAATGTTGATTTTCTCAAAAATGGCTCTAACGATTTTGATTAAAATTTCGCATATTAAACATATTTACCTGACAAATAAAATGTATATCTTGAATTTTCTGGGAATAGCCTCTGAAGAGTAGTTTATTCTGGATGAATTTTTAATAAATTTTGAATAACTACTAAACCGAAGAGCTGGACAAAAACTTACCACACAAAAAATGTAGAGCACATTAAAACACACAATTTATGTCATATACATTTTTTCGTGGAGTTCATCGTTTTTGTGACATTCCTTATTTTTGGTTTCTGCTATGAAAAACATATACTTTTCTCATACAGGAACTTGTCAACTCCTATCCATATAGACAAAGGAACTTCATTGACATAGCAACCAGCTTTTGACTATCAGATTAACCTACAGTTGTCCCTTATTTCGCTCCTACTGACAAGGAAGCGAGTAATTAGACTATTTCTGCTATTTTTTTCTTATTAGCATAAAGTAAATAGAAGTATAAGCTTTTTAAGAATTATTTGTTGCAGGGATATGGAGAAAGTCATGTTAATGGTACACATCAGATTTTTACAAAAAGGTCCGTGTGTGTGTGTGTGTGTGTGTGTGTGTGTGTGTGTGTGTGTGTGTGTGTGTGTGTCTGTGAATACGATAACTCAAAAACGAAAATACCAAAGTTGGTATTTAAGTTTGGTATCCTTCAGGGATGCAATACGAAGATTTTGAGAAAAATTCCCCCACCCCAAACTACCCTTTACATGGAACATTTTTCGAAAATTTTTATTTTCTCAAAAATTGCTCTAACGATTTTTATTAAAATATCATATATTTAAGATATTCACCTGACAAATAAAATGTATATATTGAATTTTCTGGGAATAGCTTCTAAAGACTACTTTATTCTGGATGAATTTTACGGAATTTTGAATAATTGCTAAACCGTAAATGACGGACAAAATCTTATCACACAAAAAATGTAGAGCATGTTAAAACACAGAATTTATGTTATATAAATTGTTATTGTGGGGTTGATTGTTTTTTAGATATTCCTTGTTTTTTGATTTCAGCTTTAAGAAACGTATACTTTTCTCATACAAGAATTTGCCAACTCCTGTTCATACAAAGAAAGGAACTTCAGTCACATAGTAACCAGCTTTTGACTATCACTTTAACCTATGCTACTGCGTTATTTTGCTTCTACTTACAAGGAAGCAAGTAATAAGACTATTTCTGCTAACTTTTTCTAGATTACCATGAAGTAAATAGAAACATAAACTTTTTAACAATAATTTGTTGCAGTGATGTAGAGAAAGTGATGTGAATGGAACACATAAGATTTTTGAAATGAGGTTGTGGATTTTGATTTTCTGCAGTCCGAGAATTGAGAACAGTAGCTTTGTCGCGTCGTGTCTTGTGTGATTGTTAAGCCCTCTTTGTTGTTACCTCCGTTGTGTTTATTTATGGCGTGTGTATGACATCATTCTCTATATAGTTTCTTGGACGTGTCAGTTGAGTGATTACCGAAACTATGTAAGGAACTAAAGTGAGTCCACCATACTCTGTATTCACGTATACCTATTTTCTAGAAGTAGATTCTCTCTGGGTTCAATGTTCGGTAGAGGAATTGATCTCAGGGTGGAAACAGGAAAGAGTACTGGTACGGATACTGGGTAATGATTTAAGAATAGAAACAGGACCCTTGTTCACTCTGATTTTTATTCTGCGATGAAATATCAAGTATTCACGGTGAAGGCATCTTGACAAACAACTATTATACACACTTGCAAATCCGGAGAAACATTACAAACACATGAAGGTAGTTATTACTGGTTTCACTTTTCTTTTACACTTGTTACATTTTAGTACTGCCTTATGTTCGTCGCCCACTTAAAGTTTCTGGCGCATTTCGTTACGCTGAGTAGCGTGGATTATTCCTCTGAAAGACACGAGCTGTATGCATTTGCAGTACACATATCTCGCACTTTGTACCTTGAGCGCGAAGTTGTTACGCAGAGTGGCGTGGATTACACCTATAAGAAAGAGTGTTCAAATTCAAGATTTGTAGTTCTTTAAATAGGCCAGGAAACAAGATGTTCTCTGCAATGCTGGTTGGCTCTCATTTACCATCAAAAGCTATACTCGGCGTCACCATACCACGTGGTTCCATTCTATTGAAGCCATGTGACATATGAATGCAAAGAAAAATACCCTGATTGGAGAATATTTGGGACTTTTCCCGAGTTCAAAATTGTATCTCTGATGCACACGTAAAATAACGAAATACTACGAATTCTCAAGGTACATTCAATAGAGGGTGCCTTTTGTTTATCTTACTGCGGAGTATTGCAGATTTGCCTTGAAACAAGTTAACATAACTGAAGTTACAGGTTATGAAATAAATACAAGAAAATAAAGGAAATAACCTGTAATTAAGGTAGTTAAAGTATTGGGGATTGTCTGTAGATCTCTGATATCAAAACAATAATCGTTATTAAGCAGTGGTGATAACAATTACCGTCCCAGGTTATTAGTCACATCCTGAGCCTTTGCAGAAATTTCCGGCGGTGTAAGCTTGCATCTCATTGTCACTCGTGTCCGACATGTTTACTTTTTCTAAATTCATGCTAGTTCTTCGACTGAGCAAACGAGAATAATCGATAGTTGTACTTTTAATAGCTGGTGGCTGATAGCGTTTCGAGATGTACATAGACGCGAAAGTCTTTATTCTTGCATGTGAATTTTCTGATTCGTGGAAACCTGCACTTTAATGAGACCCATAAAAGTGCAGCTACCAGACTTATAATCACTACATTTCGGTATATTCCAGCATAAAATAGAATCACATACTTGTCTGTATGTGTGCATCAAACTTTACATAATGGAACACAAATTGTTAGCATAAAGTTTTACTAATGGGGATAAATTCTCAGTTAAATCTTACTGACGCAAATGGCAGAAGTTGTTAATACACGGATTCTGATCATAAGGTCTGCGATTCAAAACCCCACAGGACTGTCCTCCCTGAATATTTTCCCAGGTTTCCTCGTTCTTCAAAACTGGCAAACATCGGGGGTGGGGGGTCCTAAAGATAGCGTGGTACCTTTCTATCTCACATTTCCTTTCCTAATTGCCATGCCATGTTGGGGGGTATCTTCATTATCCACAGCTTATGTTGGGTATGAATAAGTATGGACATTAAACAATACTAAAAGAAATTCAATGCCATAGCCGGGATTTGAACCACGGATCTCCCGATCTAAATCCCAATGGCGACTTACAATATTGCAAGTACTTTAGACCCAGGACTCATATTATAGCCAACTATTATGGTCAATTGGTATTGGAATAATTGTTTTTTCATACAAGTCGTGTGTAGGACAGGAGTTGGATAGGTAGAGTCAGACTGAAAAATTCAATGCCAAAGCCAGGATTTGAGCCACGATCGCCTGGTGTCTAGCCGGTTGCTCTTCCACTGAGCTACCATGGCAACATGCCGGCATAGCTATGAATTTTTCAACCGACTCGTATGTTTCCCGGTAAACCATAAGGTGATCTCAAATTATTTTACGATGACAACCCCAATGGCGACTTACAATGTTGTAAGTACTTCAGACTGACTCTACCTATCCAACTCCTGTCCTACACACGGCTTGTGTGAAAAAAACAATTATTCCAATACTAAAAGAGGTTGGGGATTTTGTTCTAGATTTTAACCTAGAATAATGTCAAATTCAAATGACCGCTACTGTGTGACAATCTACTAAGACAAATACTAGTAATATCTTGTGGTGGAGAAAGCGCCATCTGAGCGGAATTTCTCCGGGTTCTCCGGTCTCCATTCATTCCACCAACTGCTCATCATTCGTCAGCTTTCTTATAATCCACTTTGCCTTCATTTCATATAGTCTACTTCTCCATTCGTCGTTGGCTCTTCGACAGGCTTCTGACTCTAGGCAGCCACGTGCAAGGAGGGTGAGTTAAGTATCATCTTTAGGAAGATTTAGAGAACGTTTGATGCATAAAATGTTCTAAAGCCTACACTCACTCTCTCTCTCTCGCCCCCCAACATCAGGACTGCAAACGCAATCTAAACCAGCTTCGGAGTTTGGCATTGTCCGTTTCTCTGAATGGACGATCTTCATACCAGGCGTTGGTGTTGGGTTTATACAGCAAGACTGAATATGCAGACATCTTTGTGTTCATGGCTTAAATGGCCTATATCAGAAGCAGCAGTATAACGTAAAACTTAGTGTTTAATAGGAGTGTTTAACGACCGCTTTACTGCTGGCACCACAGGCCATGACTCTGATGATACATGGAATGAAGATGGAGCACAGGTAGGAAATGGCGGAGGAAACCGGAGAACCCGAAGAAAACCCGCCCCTGCGCCGCTTTTCTCACCGACATGTGGTCGCTTAGTGTTGTGGTACCCGTTTCGGTTCTTCATTTGTGAAGGATTTGGGTTGTATCTTTGCTTCGTTTTATAATTTAATACATGAGATATTTATGAATAAAATACTTACATTTTAACGTGCATGGAACGACACAATGCAAATGGTTTCCAAAAGTGTTGTTGGTTTTTTCTATTTTCTCTACACGTACTATGTACATAGTGTATAGAAGAAGTTTTGTATTCCACCTAAAAATTCGATACCGAGATTTCACTGGAAATACATGTTTTAGGACTCAACGAATAAAAAAAAAAGAAGCATTTTCAGAAAAAGGCCCGTGTGTTTATATCTCCTGTCCTTGCATGACAGGCTGCTTGTTTGTCAGCATTGGAATTAGCCAATTAGGGGAAAGTAACGTAGCACGGAATAATACATCTTTCCAGGGTACGGTTATAAGACACAAATATTGGTTTCGTGAGCGGACACTGAGTGCAGAGACTCTGCCCCGTGCTTGGCATCACCAATCTCCGTATCCTCCAAACGTAACTCGGTCTGCGCTCGCTACTTTTACTAGAAAGACAACGATATATTGCACTAGTATTGGCTTATGCCAGTTTAATCTAACAAAACCTGATTACAGATACGCGAATCCTGTTCTAAATTTTTTTTTATTCAGGGGCTCTGAAAATATGCATTTTCAATGCTATTTCTGTATCGAATTTTAGTGAAATACAATACCTTCTCTACCAACTGTGTACACCGTATGTTGTTGAGAAGTAAAAAGGTGGGGGTTACAAATTATCGAAAGGAGTAGGACTTCCTTGTTCTGTCCTTTCATTTCATTACCTGACTCCCAATTTTTCTCGTGCACAGTGTAGCTTTCTTTCTTTCTTAATGATACAACTTCAATCGGTTATCGCGTCTGTCTCACTTCAAGGGGTTGCGATGTCGTTGGGAGCTGTTCCCGTGTCTTACGACTCCAAGTACTTCACATCTTTGCAACAAATTATTGTTAGAAAACTTATGCTTCTATTTACTTCCAGCTAATAGAGAAAAAAATAGCAAGAATAGTCTTATTACTTGCTTCCTTGTAAGTAGAAGCGAAATAAGAGAGTACCATAGGTTAAAGTGATAGTCATCGGTGGTTGCTATGAGACTGAAGTTCCTTTGTCTGTATGGATATGAGTTGACAACTTCCTGTATGAGACAAGTATAAGTTTCTTAAAGCTTAAACCAAAAACAAGGAGTATCTCAAAAACGATCAACTCCTTGAAAAAAATGTACATAACATAAATTGTGTGTTGTAATGTGCTCAATTTTTTGTGTGGGAAGTTTTTGTCCATCTCTTACGGTTTAGCAGTTATACAAAATTCCGTAACACTTATCCATAATAATGTATTCTTCAGAGGCTATTCCCAGAAAATTAAGATATACATTTTATTTGTCAGGTACATATTTTTAATATTCGATATTTTAATCAAAATCGATAGAGCCATTTTTGAGAAAATATAATTTTGGACAATGTTCTATGTAAAGGGTAGATGGGAGTGACGGGTTTTACTTGAAAATCTTCGTGAAGACAGTGAACTTAAATATCAAGCTTGGTATTTAACATACTTTTCGTTTTTGAGTTATGGTGCCCACAGGCGCGCGCGCACACACATACACATACACCAGGGACATTTTTCCAAAAATACTTTTTTTATTCAGGGGGTCTCAAAACATGTATTTCAGGTGAAATCTCGGTATCTATCAAACTTTGGGTACAATACAATGCCTTTGCCATACACTATGTACATAGTATCTATAGAGAAAGTAAACATGATATGGCATAAACTGTGTATTTTAACCAGATCTAAATTTCTCGGTTTACCAGTTAAACGTAAACCATTCAGAATGAACAAGTCTTTAAAGGCTATTCCCCGAAAATTCATAACATAACATTCATGTGGCGTGTAAATGTCTTTGAAATGTTGCATTGTAATCAAAATAGTTAGAACCATTATTGAGAAGATCAGTATTTTCGAAAACAGTTCAATGTAAAGGGCAGTTTGAGGTGGGGTATTTACCTGAAAATCGTCGAGTTACATCCTTGGAAGGATAAATATAGTTTGGTATTTAATCGATTTTTCGTTTTTAAGTTCACGTGTTAAGAGACACATCCACAAACACATAGAGCTTTCTCTAAAAATGCTTGGATTTTTTTTAAATACAGTGAACCCTAAAATGTGTATTTCCTGTGAAATCTCCGCATCGAATATTTGGGTGGAACCCAATGTGCTCTCTGCAATTTACTACGTACTAATTATAAAGAGTAAAATCTGATAAAGCGCTATACTCCCCGACCCCTCCCTTTTTCTTCGCACATAGTGGTGGATCTATCGTTTAAGACTACTGTATTCCCTTTGACCCTGCTACGAAATACGTAATAAAACTTTCTTGTTATATTTATCTTCGTTTATCATTAGGTAGAAGAATAAGAACAGTGGTCTAAAAAGTCAAGTGATTGTTCATATTGGATTCTTTGTTTGTTTAGGTCGGTATGCTCAAAAACTAAAATTTTTATATTGAAATAATAATACTCCTGGGTATTTTAGACTTATGATGTAAGCTGCTTCAGCTCTTAATCTAAATTACTAAATAGGGCTCAGTTTTACTTTCTTAGCATGTATGTAGATATGTGCATAGCAGTATTGTACTCCACACAAAACTTCGAAGTCCAAATTTCACTGAAATATATGTTCCGAGATCCTCTGAGCCCAAAAGAAAGCGTTTTTAGAATGGAAAGACCGTAATAGTATCTTCAAAGGATGCAACACGAAGATTTTTAAGAAAATCCCCTCACCTCAAACTATCCTTTATATGGACCATTTATACATATATATATATATATATAAATTTTCATATTCTCAAAAATGTCTAACGCTGGTGCTTAAAATACTGTATATTAAATTTAATTACCTTCAAAAATAAAATGCATTTTGAACTTTTCGGAAATAATCTATGAAAAACTTTTTATTCTAAGTAAGTTTTGCAGAATTTTAAATAACCCTTAAACCATAAGAAATAAACAAAAGCTTACTATACAAAAAAATGTAGATCTGGTTAAAACACACAATTTATGTCATATACGTTTTTCTTGTAGAGCTGACCGTTTTCGATATATTCCTTGTTATTGGTTTCAATTTTAAACTGCCTAACCTTTTTCAAATGGGACAATGCAAAGTGAACCGAACCTCAATTGTTCCATATAGTGACCAACTTTTAAAAGATTTGACAATCCTTTAGCCTAGTGTATTCCTTTATTTCCCTTCTATTTACAAGGAACTAAGTAACAAGACTAATTCTTTTAATATTTATCACGATTAGCATAACCTAGATAAAAGAATAATCTTTTTTAAGAATATTTTATATAAGGAACACATCAGATTAATTATACAAATACCTTACTATCGCGTCTCAAAAAGTTACGTTTCCCAAATGTCTGTACTAGACTTAACGAGGAATGTGCTTGCTGTGTATCCTTCACATTCCATCCCTTAAGCTTCTCCTGTCTAGCATATACAAGATTAATTCCTGTACAAGAATTAATTTAAAAGAAGGTTATAAAACAATCTCTGCGCTACCTGAACATATTAAAGATTAATCAAGCCGGTAGAAGCGCCAGAGCTCCCTTATAATCAAGTTCTTGAGCTTCAACTAATTTAAAAATATCTCATTTAGCAGCTGTAAGGAGATGAAATGAGGAAGCAAGAGGGTGAGAAATTATGCTACAAGATATGAAAAATCTTAACAGGGAATGAAAGATTAAGCTACAATCAGAGATTCTTGCCTGTTTCAAGTCTGTTTTACTCTATCACGTGACTAGTAGGCATACAAAATTATTGTTAGAAAGCTTATGCTTCCATTTACTTCATGCTAATACAGAAACAATTAGCAGAAATAGTCTTATTACTTACTTCCTTGCAAGTAGAAGTGAAATAAGGAAGTACCATTGGTTAAAGTGATGTTCAAAAGCTGGTTGCTATGTGACTGAAGTTCTTTTGTTTGTATGGACAGCACTTGACAAATTCCCTTATCAGAAAAGTGTAAACTTTTAAAGCTGAAACCAAAAGCAAAGAATATCTGAAAAACGATCAACACCACGAAAAAAAGTATACAACATAAATTGTGCGTTTTAGTGTGCTATACATTTTTTGTCTGGTAAGTTTTTGTCCATCTCTTACAGTTTAGCAGTTATGCAAAATTTCGTAAAATTCATGCAGAATAAAGTAGTCTTCAGAGGCAGTTCCCAGAAAATTCAAGATATACATATTATTGTCGTGTAAATACCTCTAATATACGACATTTTAATCAAAATCGTTAGACTTTTTTAAAAAATTTTCGAAAATTTTTCCATATAAAGGGTAGTTTGGGGTGCGGAGATTTTCTGGAAAATCTTCGCGTCGCATCCTTGGAAGATATCAAACTTAAATGCCAAGTTTGTTTTTTAAAGCTCTCTTCGTTTTGAGCTATTCTGCCCACAGACACACACCCGGATATTTTTCTAAGAAATGCTTTTTATTTTTTTTTGGATACAGGGGGTCTCAAAACATATGTTTTCAGTGAAATCTCTGTATCGAATTTTTGGGTGCAATACAATACCTTCTCTATGTATGGACACTATATACATAGTAGGTATAGAGAAAGTAAAAAAACAAACCTTTTCAGGAAAAAGTGCGTGAGTGTGTGTGTGTGTGTGTGTGTGTGTGTGTGTGTGTGTGTGTGTGTAGGACAATTCAAAACGAAAAGTCTTAAATACCAAACTTAGTCTTTAAGTACATAAAGATACAATCTGCAGTAAAGTTTCCCGTCCCAAACTATCGTTTGATGGAGCATTTCTCAAAATTCCTATTTCTATAAAATGGTTCTACTTTTATTACTTTCGCTATACGTACTATGTGCATATGGTATAGAGAAGGTATTGTACTCCAACCAAAAATTCGATACCGAGATTTTACCGGAAACACATGTTTTGGGTCCTCCTGAATCAAAAACAAAAAACCATTTCTGGAAAAATGTCTGTGTGTGTGCGCGTGCGCGCGCGCGCGCGCGTGTGTGTGTCTGTGGACAGCATAGCTAGAAAAACGAAAAGACCGTTAAGTAGCAATCTTAGTATTTAAGTTTGGTGTCTTCCAAGGATGCGACACGAAGATTTTCAAGAAAATTCCCCCACCCATAACTACCCTTTACATGGAACTTTTTTCGAAAATTTTGATTTTCTGAAACATTTCAGTAACGATTTTGATAAAATATCGTATATTAAATATATTTACTTGACAGATAAACTGTATATCTTGAATTTTCAGGGAATAGCCTCTAAATACTACTTTATTCTGGATGCATTTTATGGAATTTTGCATAACTGCTAAACCGTAAGAGATGGACAAAAACTTACCACACAAATGTAGAGCACGTTAAAACACACAATTTATATCCTATACATTTTTTCGTGGACTTGATTGTTTTTGAGATATTCCTTGTTATTGGTTTCAGCTTTAAAAAAACTTATACTTTTCTCACACAGGAATTTGTCAACACCTGCCCGTACAAACAAAGGAACTTCAGTCACATAGCTACCAGCTTTTGACTATCACTTTTTATTCTATGGTACTCCCTTATTTCGCTTCTACTTACAAGGAAGCAAGTGATAAGACTATTTCTGCTAATTTTTTCTCGATTAGCATGAAGTAAATAGAAGCATAATCTTTTTAAAATTAGTTTGTTGCAGAGATGTAGAGAAAGTAATGTGAATGGAATGCATCAGATTTATTAAGATATTTGCATGACAAAACGTATATCTTGGATTTTCTGGGACTTTCCTAAGCTTCTAAACACCTCTTTATTCATAAGGAATTTTGTATACTTTATACTTTTTTCAACAAACTTTGATAGACCAAAATCTACGGCTCAAAAAGTTAATCTCCTCAAAAATTTTCTCTAGCCTAGACCAGCTTATATAATTTTACTTGAGGCACAGGACAGAAATGATCATGTGAATAATTAAGTAACGTCCTGCACAAACAAGTTTTGTTAAAGGAGAGTAATGAAATTTGAATTCTCAGTAACGACAAATTTACTTCCAAAGACCAAAAATAATGAATTCGTTGGCATGCCTGTAAATCTACTAGCATGGGGAGCTGACACTTGTAACCACACTTAAAGACCAAGGTCTAGGCCGGATTTAAACAAGCGACCTTGGGATTGGAAGACCAGCGCTTAACACCCAGACCGACCCGATAAAGAAGATGCTGCCACCTACCAATATTGTGCACAAGTTTGTCAGAGATCATTAGTTTGTCTTATTGGTCTACTTTGTCTATTTGGCCCAAATACCTTATATTAATTTTAATATTATATTTTTGTTTTACTTAGAAGCTTGTTTGATGCCGTGCCACTAGGAAGTTACCACTAATAATTGTCGAAGAGCGATTAGCTTTTCTCCGATTATATCTTCAATAGCATACTGCATTTTTACTTTCTCATGCCACATATGTACATAGGAATAGAGAAGTATTGTATTCCACCCAAAAATTCCATGCCGAGATTACAGCTGAAATATATATTTTGTGGTCCCCTGAGTCCGAAAAAAGCATTTTTAGAAAAAGGTCCGCGCGCGTGTGTGTGGACAACATAGCTCAAAAAACGAAATGACCGTTAAATAATTAACTTGGTATTTAGGTTTATATCTTCCAAGGATGCAACACGAACCTTTTCAAGAAAATTCCCCCACCACAAACTACCCTTTACATGGAAAAATTTTCAAAAAGTTTGATTTTCTTAAAAATGGCTCTAACGATTTTGATTAAAATCCCGTATATTAAAGCTATTTACATCCCAAATAAAATATATATCTTGAATTTTCTGGGAATAGCCGCTGAAGACCCCTTTATTCTGGGTGAATTTTGCCGAATTTTGTTTAACTGCTAAATCATGAGAGATAGATAAAAACTTACCACAAAAAAAAAAAAAATGTAGATCTCGTCAAAGTACACAGTTTATGTCCTTTACATTTTTTGTAGAAGTAACCTTTTCCAAGACATTCCTATATATTGATTTCAATTGGGAAGTACTTATACTTTTCTTAGACCTGAGGCGTCCGTGTTTCTTTTGTTCTACTCCTGGCCAAGCAAAGAAGCGATTTGTAATGACAATCGCATAACGATAGCTTTTAAAACATTTGACTATCATATTAGGCCTAGTGCATTCCCTTAGTTTCCTCCTGCTTACTATATGTCACTAAGTAATAAGAACATTCTGCTAATGTTTATCTCGATTAGCATTTAATAGAAAGAAGAATAATCTTTTGTAAGAGGTATGTAGAGCAGTTAGAGAAAGTCATATGAGTGTAACACATCAAATTTTTAGATTAAAGTTTAGCCTAATCGATGTATCGAAAATGGTAGAAACCTCCTTAATGCCATGTCACCGTTTAGCTATTTATCGAGAAAGAGAACTTTAACCATAAATGTCTATACTTAAAAAAAAACAAAATCAACTTGAAACAGCTGATTGCACAAATCAAGAACATGGTGAGGAAATGTGAGCTTATCGAACAAGAGTTTCTATACTGCAGAATATGAGCTTGATAGGGAAGAACAGATAAATGCATATGCATTGTATGAGGGAGTGAATTTGATGCCCTTGCGGGTTCTGGATGACCCAAACCACTCCCTGAAAGGCGGAGGAGCGCTCCTTTGATGTTACACAAAAGAAAAAACATGGAAAAAGAAGCGGCGGTTGCTCCTCAGTGGGGCACACGGATTATTGGGAATATCCCTTGCTGCTAACTGGACTATGAGAGGCGCTTCTGTATTGCGGCCCGAACCATTAATTGAAACTTTTCTCCACAAAACCCTTTTATTTTATAAGCACGCCAGCAATGCTGACATGCCTTTATTTTGAATTGCCACAAACATCGCGGTTTACCGTTACTGGAAAACCATTCAGAATTTTGTGCTTGATTATGCTGAAAGAGATATTTTTGTTTCTAAACAAATTCTATCTCATAAGTTTCTTAACTGAGCTGATGCGTTGAATATCGAAATACGTCTAACAGAATGATGAAGTGTTGAGCAATTCGAATCGGCAGGCGCCGTAGCTCAATGGATAGAGTACTGTCAGCTGTGACTAGGGATCTTGGTGCGATTCTAGACTGGGGGGTTAGAATGTTTCTCTGTCCAAGACTATCGCCCAATGCCACCAGAGTCTAGAGGTATAAATGAGAAGTGGATGTGTGCGTGTCAAGCTTAAAATAATTTACCAAAATCAAACACCAACTGTAAATGAGGGAACAAGCATAGCTAGGCTTCGGATATGACTTAAGGTTGGTTAACTTTTGGAATATTGCTACCATTATTACAAGCGAGTGCGATACTGCGCTAGTGCTACAGGAGTAAGTAAGTATACGTGTATATTACAAACTATAAGTAACATGAACAAAATAATAAATCTCTACTGTGGCAGATGAAATAACCAGTTTCCAGAGTGATTAATAAACACAACAATATATTTTCTGAATGTATCTATCAAAAGCAAAACTCTTCTATTGTACTTTCAGAACAGGCTGTACTGATCGTTTAGAACCGTTAGAGTAAACGGCCGACAGTGCACGTAATTTTCAAATCAAAGAGCAACCAAGCCGCAACTGTGTTCGAAGTTTATTCCTAACAATGGTTCTGAGGAGCCGCCGATGTGGTCTAGATGTTAAAGGTGGCATGAACTATTAACAACGGATATCTCGGACACAACAATTTTGTTTCAAGTAAATTATTTAAAGATGTCTGAATTATTTGTGTATTTTTTTTTCTATTGCATTAATTGTTTTTCACACAAGCCGTGTGTACGTCAGGAGTTGGATAGGTAGAGTCAGACTGAAAAATTCAATGCCATAGCCGGGATCTGAACCACAGATCTCCCGATCTCTAGCCGGTTGCTGTACCTCTGAGCTACCAAGGACAGGAGTTGGATAGGCAGAGTCAGACTGAAAAAGTCAATGCCATAGCTGGGATCTGAACCACGGACCTCCGGATCTCTAGTCGGTTGCTCTGCCACTGAGCAAATAGTTGTATATACTAAGGATTTTGGGACTTAACTACTTACAACATTGTAAATCGTCACCATGTGGTTTACCGGGAAACGTGAGTCAGTTGAGAAATTCAATGCTATGCCGGCATGTTGCCATGGTAGCACAGTGGCAGAGCAACCGGCTAGAAATCGGGAGATCCGTGGTTCAAATCCTATGGCATTGAATTTTTCAATGTGACTCTATCTATCCAGTTTTTTCTACTGTTCAACACACACACACACACACACACACACACACACATATATATATATATATATATATATATATATATATATATATATATATAATGTGCGTGTAAATATACAATTGCGTTGGGTTTATAGCATCTTAACTTACATCCATGGCACGACAGCTCTCAAGGAACCTTGGCTACCGCCCGGCCGCTGCATCCTCCATTTCGGTCCATGAGAGACGTCATGGATGGGGTGCAGTAATGGAGGGTTAATACTGTCCTCATAGGTATGCTTAAAACATGCTATTTGAAATAAATAACCATCCTAAGTAAGCAGAGAATGCTATTTGAAATAAATAACCATCCTAAGTAAGCAGAGAAGAAAGTAGTGACGTAACTTCATGAAATAAGAAAAATTTACTTTCTCTAGCCCCGTATGTACTATGTATCCAAAAATTCCATCGAAAAATTCGATACCGAGATTTCACCGGAAATACATTTTTGTGACTCCCTGAATCCAAACCGTGTGTTGTTCTGTCTGCCTGTGTATATGTGTGTGTGTTTGTTTGTCTGTGGACAGCATAGCCCAAAAACGAAAAGTCCGTTAAAAACCAAACTTGGTATTTAGGTTTGGTATCTTCCAAGGATGCGACACGAAGATTTTCATGAAAATCCCCCCACACCCAAATACCCTTTACATGGAACTATTTTAAAAAAATTTAATTTTCTCGAAAATTGCTTTAACGATTTTGACTAAAATATCGTGTATTTAAGATATTTACCTCACAAATAAAATGTATATCTTGAATTTTCTGGGAATAGCCTCTGAAGAATACTTTATTCTAGATTAATTTTACGGAATTTTGCATAACTGCTAAACCGTAAGAGATGGACTAAAAACTACCACACAAAAAATGTAGAGCACTTTAAAACACACACTTTATGCTATGTACATTTTTTTTCGTGGAGTTGATTATTTTTGAGATTTTTTTTTTTTTTTTTTGGATTCAGCTTTAAAAAACTTATATATTTTTCTCATGCATGAATTTGTCAACTCGTGTCCATACAAACAAAGGAACTTCAGTCACATAGCAACCAGTTTTTGACTATCACTTTAACCTATGGCACTCCCTTAATTCACTTCTACTTACAAGCAAGTAATTAATAAGACTATTCCTACGAATTTTTTCTCGTTTAGCATGAAGTAAATAGAAACATGTTTTTTAACAACAATTTATTGATAAATGTTGAGAAAGTCATGTGAATGGAACACATCAGATTTTTTATATTGTTGTCCACTTACGGCACTTTCTAAACCAGGAGGCAATTCCCTGTGGTATAGGGTAAAATACGTAATTTCTGAACACTCTGTGATGTATTGCAAGTATTTTAAAACAGGGAATGTATTATGCATGGAGCTTAAAAGAAAAGAAGAATTATGGCAGCCATAGGTGAGTCACTTTCTCATACTCCGCTTCAAGCGTTCCCATTTTCATTGCTATAAATTCTGCAAGCCTCCCGTGATGATCCACTTTGCGGAACATTTTGGATACCAGTGACAAGTATAAAGAAACCCTAAAATGAATCTAGCCAATGGTTCAATGCATCAAAGTAATTTTCCGCAAGAGTTCGCACGAACCGGTTACACTGCAATTTTTTTACGTGAACCTCTTTCCGAAGCCCTGAATCCGGAAAGAGAGCGAGGAAAAACGCTTGGGTAAAATCCAATCCACTTTAGCCGTCTTCATATTTCTTGTCCTTCCCCAAGTTTGATGACGACACCAAGAGCGAGCGAGCCTAATATTGATATTCCACATATTTTCCGAAGACTTAATAGTTTAAAGCTTCTGCTCAACTTTTTCCATTTCCGTGTGAAGTTATTCATACTTCAAGATAAAGAACATCCTATTGTTAAAGATATGTCATTTAAGGCAATTTTCGACTTTCCTTTTGTTCTTATGTATAAACCACGAGTGAAAGTACTTACTTCTCTCATACATTTTCCTGAGTACCACAGAAACAGAGAAGTTTTTCAAATAAAATCGGCGTTATTAAATTACAAGATTCTTTAAAAACTCTCCTTTAATGCAATATAACTTTGATATTTAAAAATTAAAAAATATTTAAGCTAAAATTAAAACAGTAAGTCAAATATTCTTTGCCAATTTCGAGGCTCATTATCTCCGTAAGGATACAGAATGAAGAATTGGAGAATGAATTCTAATTTTACTGATTTTTTACTTTCTCTATACGTACTATGTACATAAGTATAGAGAAGGTATTCTATTGCACCCAAAATAAGATACCAAGATTTCACCGGAAATATGCGTTTTGAGATCTCCTAAATCCTAAAAAGAATTTTTAGAAAAATTTACATTGTGTGTCTATCTGTGTGTGTGTGTGTGTGTGTGTGTGTGTGTGTGTGTGAATGTGGTAAGTGTGCGTCTGTAGGCAGCATAGCTGAAAAATAAAAAGACCGTTAAAAACCAAAGTTGGCATTTCAGTTTGATATCTTCAAAGGACGCGACACGAAGATTTTCAAGAAAATCTTACTACCCTAAACTACCCTTTACACGGAAAAAAATTCGAAAATTTTGATTTTCTTAAAAATGACTAATGATTTTGCTTAAAATCTCTTATATTTAAGATATTTACTTGCCAAATAAAATATACATCTTGAATTTTTTGGGGGAATAGCCTCAAAATACTTCTTTATTCTAGATGATTTTTATTGAATTTTGCATAACTGGTAAACCATAAGAGATACACAAAAACTTATCAATGTAGATCACGATAAAATAAACAATGTATGTCCTGTACATTTTTTACATTGAGTTTTCGGTTTTGAGATATTCCCCGTTATTAGTTTTAGCTTTAACAAACTTTGTGTACTTTTCTCATTCAAGAATTTGTCAACTCCTGTCCATACAAACAAAGGAATTTCAGTCACTTAGTAAGCAGCTTTTGACTATCACTTTAACCTATAGTACTCCCTTATTTCGCTTCTACTTACAAGGAAACAAGTAATAAGTCTATCTGCCAATTTTTTCTCGATTAACATGAAGTAAATAGAAGCATAAACTTTTTAACAATAATTTGTTGCAGAGATGTAGAGAAAGTAATGTGAATGGAACACATAAGATGTTTTTCTACACCATTATCATCTATTATGGAGGACGATCATGATTTTATTATAAAAATGTTGATTTAAGATTTACCACTATTGGTATAACACCAAAGGAGATACATGGCAACATTTAGATATGGTTTTTATCATTTAAAATTTTCTGCATTATGTCCATTTTGAGAAAACTAAATATAATGCCATCAGAGGAAAAAGTGTTTTAAGTAAAATGGCTTTAAAAATACATAAAATAAACTAACATTTATCTCTATATTCCAAAGAGTATAGAAGTTATTACTTTTTCTGTGAAGTGATAGGGAATTCTTAGTGCAAAATCGCAGATGTAGTACCATTAGAATGAAACTAAAATACTACAACTTGCCCAGCGGCGCAAAGGGCACGCAAACATACCACGGGTGCGCGCGCAAGAAATAGACTATGAGTATAAATTTTCGTTCCGCATAACACAATTCCCATAACATTTTGAGAGCGAGAAAGAAAGAAAGAAAGAAAATACATTGAAGCAGCGCAACGTTGAATGTATGTATATGTTTAATACAGAATTAGATAATTACCTATTTAACTTTCGAAAAAATGCGAAACAAAATAAATCACAGAACTATGAAGAAACCGTGGCTATTTTGCTCGCCTCGAAAATTCAACCTTACACCTACTCATGGCGCGAAATATTTTACTGTGAGTAAGTACACCACTTTAACAGCTGGGTATAAAACAAATGAGTTACTCCTCTATGATACTCTCTAAGATTTTATTTTAATGGTTCTAAAAGTTTCTTTCTCATAACTGTGTCTATGGCTTGTAAATATGTTTTGCATTAGGTATAGAAAGCGCTCACATTTAAAAACTTGGAATTTGAAAGGATTTAAGGGTTTGTCGAGTAATTCAGACATTTATCTTTTCTGTTTTATAGAAACTCCACGTTTTATATAGTTCTCAACTGCTATTCTGCACAACATTTACAAAACTTGTTTCAACACACGCGCATGATCATTGCGCTTTGGGGAAACCTTGTTCCACCCAGATTATAGCTATAGGCACCCAACCGATTGCGCCCTTAGCTCGGTTAGTAGAGTGATAATGAGAACAGCGATACACTCCGCATCACGTTGGGCATTCGAGAAACTTCACTCACCTGTCTGACTCAAAATGCTTTGCATTTTTTTTAATTTCTCTACATGCATTATGTATACAGTGTATAGAGAAGGTATTGCACTCCACCCAAAAATTCGATACTGAGATATCTCCGGAAATATACGTTTTAGGGTCCTCTGTAACCGAGAAAAGATTTTCAGAAAAAGGTCTGTGTGTGTGCACACGATAACTCAAATACGAAAAGTTGGTAAAATATCAAACTTGATATTTAAGTTTAGTATCTTCCAGGAATGCGACATGAAGATTTTGAGAAAAATTCCCCCACACCTACCTAGCCTTTACATGGAACTTTATTCGAAATTTTTTATTTTTTTCAAAAAATGGCTCTAAGGATTTGGATTAAGATATCATATATTAAAGATATTTACCTGACAAATGATATGTAAATCTTGAATTTTCTGGAAATAGCCTCTGCAGACTACTTTGTTCTGGATGAATTTTACGAAATTTTGCATATCTGCTAAACCGTAAGATATGGACAAAAACTTAACACACAAAAATGTAGAGCACATTAAAATACACAATTTATGTTATATATCTTTTTTTTTTCGTGCAGTTGGTCGTTTTTAAATATTCCTTGTTTTTTATTTCACCCTTAAAAAACATTCTTTTCTCATACAGGAATTTTTCAACTTCTGTCCATACAAACAAAGGAACTTCAGTCACTTAGCAACCAGCTTTTGACTATCACTTTAACCTATGGTACCCCCTTATTTCGCTTTAACTTACAAGGATGCAAGTAATAAGACTATTTGTGCTATTTTTTTTTTTTTTTTCTCAATTAGCATGAAGTAAATAGAAGCATTATCTTTTTAACAATCATTTGTTGCAGAGATGTAGAAAAAGTCATGTGAATGGAGCACATCAGATCATAGTTAGGTGAAATAAGCTCTTAAGAAATCGAAGCAGACAGTTCTTCCTTTTCTATGTGAAAAGCGTACATTACCAAGTTCGATCTCAAAAAGTTTCCGTAATGTTAACTCAAAGTCAGTTTAATGTGCGTTCTTTTCCTCGCTGTCGTAGTTGCTTTTTCTTTTACTTTTCTAGTTGTGCACAACACAAAGATGTATAACAGGAACACATCCTTTAAAGAAATTGAGAAACAAACTTTTAGAAAAGTCCGTTTTCCTAACTTTGTTCGTCTCCCTTGACCGAAAAGAAAATGTTTATAGTTCAAGGAAATCCTTAAAGACAATGAGAAACAAGCTGTCAGACGCTTCCTTTTCTAATCTTGCTGTTTGTTTTATTCTAGAGATAGCTTTTCCGTCTTTGACGAATAGCCATTGTATATTTTAAGACATCGGTTTTACTATTCTTTTTTGGGTCATTTATTTCAACATGTCCAACATTTTCTTAGAAATATAGTGTTATCCTTACTACAGCTTCTTAAATTACAAGAAAGTTATCTAATAATGCTGGTTAGACAGCCTGAATGTAAAAAAGTGCAAAACAGTGGACGCAACTTAGGTGAGTATCTGAAATTAGAGTGTATGTTTGAATAGGCTAGGTAGCCACAAATAAGGTCGAACATATAGGACATACAGTACTGCAAAAATATACGTATAATCTTAAGGCTGTTAATAACATGGCTATACAAGTACTAGTGTTAACTTAAATCGGCTGATAAGTCCCGGGCCTCTCAATGAAAACAGCGTTTAATTTCTTTTTTGGCTTTGCTTTGTTTCTCATCACAATCTCCAGAAAGGCTAATACATGTGTCATATCGGCGTTCTATTTTAATTAAACCGTCTCTATAGTGCGATTTATCAAAGTCCTCAAAATAGCTGTTTACCGCATCAATGACCTCCTCGTTGCTGTGAAATCTTTGTCCTCCAAGACATTTTTTGAGGTTTGGGAACAGGTGGTAAGTCACTGGGTGCTAGATTTGGCGAATAGGGTGGATGTTCAAACAACTCGAACTTTAATTTACACATTTTCCCCATTGCAATGGAAACAAGATTTTTTTTTTTGTTTTTGTTTTTTGTTTTGTTTTTTTGTTTGCCAAATGGGGTCTTTCTTTTCACCTCAACACTCAAAACGTTATAGTAATCTTGCGTAGTAGTCACCAGTATGCTTTACTCTTTTGCAAGTAATCAATAGGCCGCGCCGTGGCCGAGTGGTTGGACCACTCGCCTCTCACCTAGACGGCCGGGGTTCGATCCCAAGCGACCGCATGTGAGATTTTGTTGGACAAAGCGGCGCTGGGCGGGTTTTCTCCGATTACTCCGGTTTCCCCCGCCATCGCATTCCACCGGTGCTCCATCATCATTTATGTATCATCAGTGTCACCGCCTGCGGTGACATAAGTAGTTAAAGCGGGCGTTAAACACTACCAAAAAAAAAAAAAAAAAAATAATCAATAAAAATAATTCCTTGTGCATCCCAGAACACACTCGCCATAACCTTGTTAGCTGACAAAATTGACTTTGCCTTTTTTGAAGTTGGTTCACCTGGCGCAGTCCACTGTTTTGACTGTGATTTACTTTCTGGAGTGTAGTGATGTATCCAAGTTTCATCTATGGTAATAAGCCTTCTCAAAATTCACTGGGATTTTTACGGTAGAGCTCCACATTCTTACCAGAAGCAGTTTTTCTTTGCAACTTTTGATCGGATGTCAACAAACGCGGCACCCATCTTGCATAGGTCGTGTGAAAGCCCCAAACATTACTTAAAATATTACCTGCACGTTCTTTTGATATGTTTACAGCCTCTGCTATCTCCAACAACTTTAATGTGCGGTCTTCCAGTAGTAAACGATGAATTTTTTCAATGATCTCTAAGTTGTCACTTCTACAGGGTGTCCAGAGCGAGGCTCATCACTGGTACTCGTATGTCCCATTTTAAACTCTGCAATCCACCTTTTAATAATTGAATATGAAAGGGCAGAGTGTTTCGATGTACTGTCCATTTCCTTCTTGATTTCTTTAGGCGTTAAGCCTTTCAAATGGAAGTATTTAATCACTGATCGTTTTTCCAAATCTTCCATTTTCGTGAAAACTCTGAAGTTGTTTAAAATGCTGTTATTCGAAAACTAAACAAGCTATTGACCTGTAACTACGGATGCAAGCTAGTCTAGAGTTAATCTTTACGATGCTACCGTCTAACTGGCCTAGTGGCGCCATATCTGTTTGAGGCCCGGGACTGATCAGCCGACCCTCGCACATTAGATACATATTCCATGTCTGTTAATATTCAATCATACTACTTGGATGATGGCACATGAGATGCATATCTTTTGTGGTTTTTCTCCTTAAAAGGCAAATTCAAAGAGAAATGAGTTTGTTTAAGAACACGACTCTGAAGCAGTTGATATCGTAAATAATTGCGGCAGTGAATTTCGATTAATTTTTATTAAGAGCATTAAATATAAATAAAGCATAGTTTATAAAATTTGCATACCATGGCTATATCCATGAGCAGCAAAATTATACTTTTAAACCGCACAATAATTCGAATAAATAACCACAATTTTAAGTGTTGATACGATACTTGGACATTTTGAAGTAGGAAACCCTATTCGTATATGAATACATTTTGATTTAATGGTACGTCTAATTCCGGTTGAGAAATAGGGTAAAGAGCTTAGTAACAATTTGGAAGGACACAAAGCTCAAAATTTGTATGATTGGCGTTAAAAATTGCCTAGATAAGATACGAAATGAAAAAAAAATAGAACAAATTCTAAGGCTGGTATGGTGAAACATGTAAAGAAGTTGCATCGGGTAGGAAGCTAAAAATTTCAGAACAAAACAAGTATTTATTGAATATCATAGCTGTTTAAAAAGAGATAATGAAGTGTTAATTGTTTATAAACGACATATTTTTCAAAATTTAAATACAGTTTTTTTTTTTTTATCATTGAAAGTAAAATAAAGAATTAAGTAGTAAATTTGAATGAGCTAATGAAAACAAATAAATGTTATAACAAAGAAATTAGAGTATCTTTATATAACTGTACTAAAGCTTAGAATGTTAAGCAGAGAAGAAGGAATAAATAAATGAAAAAGAAGAATATTGGTTAAAGGGAATTATGATAATACAAGTTATTGTTGTGTTATAAAACAGCATGATACGGAATTAACAGGAAAATAATATTTTATTACAATAAATAATTTAAATAATATACAATATAGACATAAAAAAAACTCTCAGATATTCCAGGGAGTCAGGTAATAATAAATTGGTAGGTCGGTATTTACTACTCCTAATTAGTAATGCTGGTGCCCTGGCTTAATACCTTGAATTCGCTTTTGATTTTACCACCTTAGTATAAAGGAAGAACTCTGTAAAATCACTGAGTAAAATAAAATATTAGTGTAAAATTCTATCTATAGTTACCTTGGAACAAAACGAAAGAAAGCGTTGAATTTTATTCATATCTGACTGACAGTATTCAATTTTGGTTCTATGGTTTTCACTGCTTGAACTTGTGTGGTATTTCCTTAAGATTGAGTTGCAAGGCTAGATATTTTTAATAAAAGCAGAGTGCCCTAAATTTAAAATATTGTTTGTTTTTATTTTGATATATTTACTCTTTGGAGACAGCCCTGATCGCCTTACCATTGTTTGCCGCGATGGTAGAAGGTTTTTGAATACCAAAATTTCTACATGAAAGTGATTATACGATTTTAATACTTTATTCCCAAAATAATCTAAGGACTATATTCCCCTGGAGTTTTAAATTTCCTTTATATAAGTTATACACCAACATTACCTTTGTGGTCTGATTAACCTTCGTGGTTACATCATTCCAGCAAGTGGTGACTACCCATTTATGAAGAGGGAGTACCCAGCGGGCGGTATCCATTTCCTCCGAAGTTAGGATGATAATGATGGAATAATAATTTTCAAGCTAAATATGGTTAAAACAGAATTGAAAGGACCTGAATGTCTCAAGAAGTAGAAAATTAACCCAAATCACTAGATTACTTTTAATTTTCTCAAAAACCAAAATTTTTCGCATTTAATAGCTTATTTGGTGTTTGGAGTTGTACCTGAAAAATACTCTCTGAAATTTAGCACAGATACAACCTCTAGATTTCGGGTTCTTGTTGTTTATCTCTCCCTCTCGCTCACTTGAACCCTCACACACGCGCGAGCGCGCACTACAGAATTTTTCAAAATTCAGAAGCGTAGTCCAAAAGTGTGGAAGCCGAGAAAACATATTGTGAATATACTTCAAAGGATGTGTTGAATCATATCGCAATTGTTATTACTCCAATTTTTTAGATCACAAGATAATAGCCATTGTGCAAAATGCTAATTTATTTTATTTTAAAGAAGCCTCCTCTGAGTCTGCAAAACTTGCGTGACTGAAATGGTACATTGTTGCAATTCTGTGCAAACATTTCTCTCTCTTCTTTTCTTTCTTTTCTTCGATCTTTTTCCTTTCTTTCTTGAAACATATCACATTCTCATGACTTCCAAATGAAATACTTAACCCCTAAAAATGATATTCACGAAAGACTCTGTACTATTTTTTAGAACAGGCGATTACCTGATGGTTATATATCTAGTTAAAAGTAGCTCTCTATCTGAGATTGTCAAAGTAACATGGGTGAAATGTCATAACCTACTGTTTCGGGCTTATCAATGTTACATTACTAATTTCTCTAGCCCCATATGTTCTATGTACTATGTACATAGGTGATATTGTAATGCATCCAAAAATTTGATGTCGAGATTTCACAGGAAATATATGTTTTGAGATTCCCTGAGTCCGAAAAAAAACATTAAAAAAAAAAGGTGTGTGTGTGTGTGGACAGCATAGCCCCACAACGAAAAGACAGTTAAATACCAAACTTGGTATTTAGATTTAATATCTTCCAAGGATGCGACACGAAGATTTAAAAAAAAAATCCATCACAAACTACCCTTTACATGGAAAAAATTTCGAAAATTTTTATTTTCTTAAAAATGGCTCTAACGATTTTGATTAAAACTCCCGTAAATTAAAGCTATTTATATCCGAAATAAAATGTATATCTCGAATTTTCTGGGAATAGCTTCTAAAGACCTGTTTATTCTGGATTAATTTTGCTTAATTTGGTATAACTACTATACCGTAAGAGATAGACAAAAACTTGGTACACAAAAAAATGAAGATATTGTTGAGATACACAAGTTATGTCATGTACATTTTCTTCGTGGAGTTTACCGTTTTCGAGGTATTCCTTGTTATTAGTTTCAATTGTGGAGTACATATACTTTTCTCAGAATGCGTAGCGCATTCCTTTAGTTCCCTTCTACTTATAAGGAAGTAAGTAATAAGAACATTCTGCTAATGTTCATCTCGATTAGCATGTTGTAGAAAGAGGAATTCACTTTTCTAAGAAGCTTGTTTGTAGAGTAGTTAGAGAAAGTCATGTGAGTGTAACACATCAGATTTTATTTAACTATAATTACCTAGACTTTGCAAAATAGTTTAAATAAGTGAATCCCATAAAATGTTATAAACTTCGCAGTTTATCATTCAAGCAATTTAGTTTGATATGAGTAGTTTTTATATCTGTGGTTTTCTAAACCATACATTGATGAATACAAATTCAGAGATTAGCACCCATAGCAGCCGCTTAAATACGCAATTCATCCTACAATATTATCCGGATATAAAGCAGTTTCCCAATCAATGTTTTAAAAACCGTTGGAAATATTATTGCAAGGAGATTGAGGATATTAAAAGCTTTACTTCAGCTAGTTTAAAACGTGAATGTGGCCGTTAGGGCAAACATCAGTTATAATAACATATCTATAAGACTCTGGGGCGTAATCCGATTAGCTTCATATAAGCACATACGCGCGTCCTCTAACTGAATGCCAATATGCGTTTTTAAAAGAGTTCCTTTATATTTTACAAAAGCGTATACCTTTTAATATAAAAACAGTACAGTATTCCCTATGGAGATGTTTATATATCTCGTTTTTTATCCTCATCCTTAAGCATTATTTGTGTAGTTTTATCAACTGTATCAATTTCATATTTTTATATGAAATGTTCTGTAGCATTATCTTAAATTCTTTCTATTTATCATCTTTTGGTTTGGTTGTGTTACAGCATCACCACCCCAAATAAGACAAAATTTATGACGTACGGTTAGGATGGGGCAAATAAGTCCGACCATTTGTTTTTATATTTATAATGTACATGGTAGCTCTGTTTAATTCCAGAAATGCGTTAGATTAAAACAGATGAGGAAATAAGCAAGTGGGTCTTGAAATATTTTGAACAGTTTAGTAAAAAAACTGCAAGGGCTTTTATTGAAAATCAACAATTTTCTAAAGTTAAAACTTTAACTTTAAGCTTAATTTAATAAAACATCAAAAGGATTGGTGCTTTATAAACAAAATATGCAATACAGCATTCGTTCCAACGTTTTAATCTCATCCTGACTTCAGTAGAAATTCAATTGGATTTACTGTTAGTGCCAAAACTAGATTGAAGAGTAGTTCTTGGATGTCGTATTCAGGGCAGTGTTTCTGATAGGTGTTAAACGAGATCTAATATCGTTTAAGCATCATATTTTTTCCAGTCTTTACTTTGATCAGTTTTTGGTTTTATAGATTCGGACCATATCTGCAATAAGGATTCAGTATCATTTAGCTATGTTCTTAATAGCTTTTTCTTTACTGTTTTGTCAAAATATGAGCTCATTATTAAATATTCTAAATAAATTCGCTACACTATAATCGTTTTTCACACATGGATGGCTTGGCAAGTGAGAATCGTAGCAGTTTTCTAGTGGACTCGTCTGCCTCGCTTCTACTATTCGGAATAAACTGAGGCCTATCATAAACACTGTATCACAATATGCTTGAAATACTGTCTTTTCAGCAGGAATAAATGCTTCCAGTAATAGCACTTCTTACATCAAAATCGTCTAAAACAAGTATTTACTTGGAAAGATTTTAGTTTTTCTATAGTCACATTTCCCAACTTCCTTGCAGTTTCCAAAAAGTAAGCTTGTGACTTTTGTCTCCCATCCTACTATAAACGTAATGCACACTGACGTACATAAAATGTGGCCCATATTGCTAGTTGCTCCATGTCAACGTGACCTGTTCCCATTTTCCAGTACAATTCTAGGAAATGGATTCACAGGTTACTTTTACCATAAATATATGGCCAAACGGGTAACGTTCAAACTGAAACCCTGTATTTTCGTGCTACATTATCATTTTGTTAATATGAGTTTGTTTATTTCCATTCGATAGAGAAAATATCTTTAACCCTTGTCTACATGTCGCTATCAAGGCTTCTATGTAAATGCAAATAATCCTTCGTCCTTTCCTCTACATTATGTTCCTTCAACTGTTTCATATAGGTGGTATTCGAAATTTGAACCGCCCCTTTAGTTCACATCGATTATAACACCGCTCATTAGTTTGTTTTTGCCTCTGACAAGTGTTTCGACACAGTACGTAGACAAATTGCAACTTGTTGGATGAAATCGACGGATTTAACTTGAAGATTTTCGATGTAGAAGAATGAGTGAACGGCATGTTTCAAATGGACTCTCTATTGCATGAATTCAAATTATTTGTGAGCAATTTCAAAGATATGAATGGATGAAGGATATAAGAAATTGTCTTAGGGTGTAATATATTTACAGTAATGTTTTACTAGATTTTTTCCATTGATTAAGATTTATTTTTAGTATATATTGAAATAAAAATAATATATCTATTTTATTGAATGGGAAGTGGTTAGATTAAGATCTTCATCTATAGAAAAGAAAATATTTTTATATAAATATATATGTATAAATACAAGGTGGTTCACCTGTCCCTTTATGCAACCCGCAGATACAGTCTAACCTGAAAACATCGTTCCTAAGACCCATCATCTGGACACCAGCATTATACACTTTGGCGCTAAAGGTTATAGCTGAAAAGTAGCCTATTGATTAACGCGCGGTGTTAGATGGAGTTCCAGGAATTTCACGCTTTCTTTCTTTCTTCCTGATTTGGCACAAAGCTAGATGGGATATCGGAACATTTTTTAAGTTGCTTTTATTGTTTTTTTTTCCTTTATTTATGTTTATTCTAACTTAATCAGTCCAGTTACAGGAAACACAAATGAAAATTTGAGGCGTATTCATTCAGCTTCCTCTACATATGCAGGGAAGATATTTTAAAACTAGCATTGGAAGCTCAGATAATGTTACAATACCAGACCCATTTTCAGGGCATCTCTAGAACGAAAAATACACAAAATGCTCAGACTCACAATCACAAACTGTGCCAAATGCAGACCTTCAGTTGGTTTAATCCCCATAACTCAAACTTCTCAGTATTCACTAGATAAAGTGACATGATGAAACGTTCTCTAACTACGAAGAACAATCCATAACATGTTAGATGTTGAAATTGTTTTTATTAACTTAATACGTTTTGAAAATGTCCTTTATTGTTTAAAGGCTTAGTAGAGTTTCTTTTTCAAAATAATTGGAAAGAAAATTAAGGATCGAAAACTGAAGAACATGTAAAATGAACTGTCGTTTGTTCTTCATTCGTATACCTTTTTGTTTCCACCTAAAATTATTAGCATGACAAACACTGAACTAACTTTGCACCTCGATGATTAACACATAAAAAAAAGTGCACGCAGACTGTGGACTCGAACCACTAACACGCTAGAGATAGTGAGAGAATACAAAATTAACCAGTTGAGCTACAAT
The DNA here is from genome assembly GCA_030762935.1 of Hymenopus coronatus. Classification (NCBI taxonomy): domain Eukaryota; kingdom Metazoa; phylum Arthropoda; class Insecta; order Mantodea; family Hymenopodidae; genus Hymenopus; species Hymenopus coronatus. The sequence continues at coordinate 135,850,849 of CM060888.1, read as the reverse complement.
CATTGAGCCAGCCTACTGTTTTAAAACTTGTAGGTATAGTGTCACACATGTCTCCCTCTCCGCTTCTCATCTCTTTATAACTGTTGTGTGGCTCGTTTTTTACTTGTAGGTATAGTGTCACACATGTCTCCCTCTCCACTTCTCATCTCTTTATAACTGTTGTGTGGCTCGTTTTTTACTTGTAGGTATAGTGTCACACATGTCTCCCTCTCCGCTTCTCATCTCTTTATAACTGTTGTGTGGCTCGTTTTTTACTTGTAGGTATAGTGTCACACATGTCTCCCTCTCCGCTTCTCATCTCTTTATAACTGTTGTGTGGCTCGTTTTTTACTTGTAGGTATAGTGTCACACATGTCTCCCTCTCCGCTTCTCATCTCTTTATAACTGTTGTGTGGCTCGTTTTTTACTTGTAGGTAAAGTGTCACACATGTCTCCCTCTCCGCTTCTCATCTCTTTATAACTGTTGTGTGGCTCGTTTTTTACTTGTAGGTATAGTGTCACACATGTCTCCCTCTCCGCTTCTCATCTCTTTATAACTGTTGTGTGGCTCGTTTTTTACTTGTAGGTATAGTGTCACACATGTCTCCCTCTCCGCTTCTCATCTCTTTATAACTGTTGTGTGGCTCGTTTTTTACTTGTAGGTAAAGTGTCACACATGTCTCCCTCTCCGCTTCTCATCTCTTTATAACTGTTGTGTGGCTCGTTTTTTACTTGTAGGTATAGTGTCACACATGTCTCCCTCTCCGCTTCTCATCTCTTTATAACTGTTGTGTGGCTCGTTTTTTACTTGTAGGTATAGTGTCACACATGTCTCCCTCTCCGCTTCTCATCTCTTTATAACTGTTGTGTGGCTCGTTTTTTACTTGTAGGTATAGTGTCACACATGTCTCCCTCTCCGCTTCTCATCTCTTTATAACTGTTGTGTGGCTCGTTTTTTACTTGTAGGTATAGTGTCACACATGTCTCCCTCTCCACTTCTGATCTCTTTATAACTGTTGTGTGGCTCGTTTTTTACTTGTAGGTATAGTGTCACACATGTCTCCCTCTCCACTTCTCATCTCTTTATAACTGTTGTGTGGCTCGTTTTTTACTTGTAGGTATAGTGTCACACATGTCTCCCTCTCCGCTTCTCATCTCTTTATAACTCTTGTGTGGCTCGTTTTTTACTGTAGGTATAGTGTCACACATGTCTCCCTCTCCGCTTCTCATCTCTTTATAACTGTTGTGTGGCTCGTTTTTTACTTGTAGGTATAGTGTCACACATGTCTCCCTCTCCGCTTCTCATCTCTTTATAACTGTTGTGTGGCTTGTTTTTTACTTGTAGGTATAGTGTCACACATGTCTCGCTCTCCGCTTCTCATCTCTTTATAACTGTTGTGTGGCTCGTTTTTTACTTGTAGGTATAGTGTCACACATGTCTCCCTCTCCGCTTCTCATCTCTTTATAACTGTTGTGTGGCTCGTTTTTTACTTGTAGGTATAGTGTCACACATGTCTCCCTCTCCGCTTCTCATCTCTTTATAACTGTTGTGTGGCTCGTTTTTTACTTGTAGGTATAGTGTCACACATGTCTCCCTCTCCGCTTCTCATCTCTTTATAACTGTTGTGTGGCTCGTTTTTTACTTGTAGGTATAGTGTCACACATGTCTCCCTCTCCGCTTCTCATCTCTTTATAACTGTTGTGTGGCTCGTTTTTTACTTGTAGGTATAGTGTCACACATGTCTCCCTCTCCGCTTCTCATCTCTTTATAACTGTTGTGTGGCTCGTTTTTGTAGCTTAAGACGTTCGTTTAGTCATCATTCATTATAATTTACGTTTTAGAACATATAACAGCGATCCTATTGATATAACCTGTACTGTAACAGGATGGACGTAACTATTATTGCTAAGGTCTTCTTTCCAATGAAGAGCAGACTAGATTTGCATGGTTACAAAATGGTCGACAAGCACGGTAATTTCACCTTATTACTTTAAAATAATAATAAGGAATAGGTGAATCACCTTGTATATTCAACTTTCTTAAAGAAACTACCTTAAAATTGAAACATATATCACAATGGCTAACTGTAAGCTTGAGTAGGATCAAGATTTAGAGGTGAAAAGAACAACGTTAAAGTAAAACTTGGAGAATAAACTCTAATAAGAACAAGAACACCTTAATTAGCATCCAAAATAGTAAAAAGAGAACTTTTTCAAGAAGCTATAAATGTTGGCCGATAAGTAAGAGCACCGATTGCATGATAAATACGCAAAGTAACAAATCACGAAAAAACAACAACAACAACAACAACAAACAATTCAGTGCTCTCTTTTTCTTAGACAGCTGCCACTAAAGGTTAGCACGCGCCACACATGCTAGAAATTGAAGAGGAATATTATTTTTATAGAACTATTGTTGCCAGTTTTATTTCGTTAGATGAAACTTTATGCGGAGGCCTTCTAATCTAATGGATTTAATATAATGCAGAATTATTTGAATGATTCAAAAATGGATTCTTTCAATGAATTCAGCTGTTTCGAATCCAAGCAATCAACTGGCGGGTTAAGTCATATTGGATGATGAATAGACGAAATAGTCCCTAGAGCTTTGAGTTATCCGAAACTCGACTTTTCAGGAAACAATTCTGAAGTGTTCCATTCACATGACTTTCTCTAATTCCCTGCAATAAAGTATTGTTAAAAAGCTTATGCTTCTATTTACTTCATCCTAATTACCAGCTTCCTTGTAACCAGAAGCGAAATAAGGGAGCACTATAGGTATGTCAAATTGATTGGTTTCTATGTGATTTAAGTTCCTTTGTTTGTATGGTCAAAGTGTGCAAATTCCTGTATGAGAAAAATAAGTTTTTCAAAGCTGAAATCGCAAACAAGGAATATCTAAAAAACGATCAAAACAACAAAAAAGTGAATATTACATAACTTGTGTGTTTTAATGTGCTCTACATTTTCTGTGTAGTAAGTTTTTTGTCTATCTCTTATGGTTTAACAGCTACGCAAAATTCCGTAAAATTAATCCAGAATAAAGCAGTCTTCAGAGGCAATACCCAGAAAATTTAAGATATACATTTTATTTGTTACGTAAATATCTTTAATATACGATATTTTAATCAAAATCACCAGACACATTTTTAAGAAAATCAAAATTTTCGAAAAAAGTTCCATGTAAAGGGTAGTTGGGGGTGGGGGATACCAAGTTTGGTATTCAGCGGTCTTTTCGTTTTTGAGCTATGCTGTCCACAGACACACGAACCTTTTTCTGAAAATGCTTTTTTTTTTGGCTTCAGGGGGATCCAAAACATGTACTTCTGGTGAAATCTCGGTATCGAATTTTGGGTGAAATGCAATACTTTCTTTATACACCATGTACATAGTACGTGTAGAGAAAATAAAAATATAGGTAACTCATTATAACTGAGATTCGAACTCTGAATCTCTTGAAAGTGAGACAGACACGCTACCCCCAAACCACGAAGGTAGGATGTAATAAACATCAATTTTATATTTTTTAGAGTAAGTTATACCTTGCAGAAATTATTGCTAGGAATTTTATTGTTGGTTGAAATGGATAATAATCTTTCTACTACATATGTACTTGCTTATTACACAACTGGGAGCTTGTCCACAAAATAAAAAACTGCTATCAAAATATGTAGAGAATTTCAAAATGAAGTAACACCTTGCAGAACATCACATTAGGTATGATTTGTTTCTTCACAAAAGTGTATTAAAACGCACTGATTAACGAGCCCGAGATTTGGTTAAAAAGCATTTCCATTTAGCTATAGCAGAAAACATGCTCGAACTTTTAAATTCACTGGATGTTTATTAATATAATTGTTTACATATTTATACTACATTCTTTATACAGTTGCTTTATATAAACTCTACTTTCTGCCCAGAAAGATACATTTTATTTTTTCTTGCTAAACTTAAAATAACTACATGAAAGAAAAAAAAAACATTTAATGAACAATAGAGTACATTATAATGATCATGAACCCTTAACTTACCCTTTATTCAGTAATAGAGTAATCTCCAACTTTAACCAATAAGTAATATTTGCTTTAACTTATTCCTTCTCTATTACACCATTTCGGATGGAATATTCTTATTTCCTGTACCTAATTTAATTAATACTTACAGATTAAGTATAAAGAGATATAAAAAGGAAGCATTCATATACTTTTGATACCGAATCATAATATCAACACATACTAAATTCTTAACTTACTTGGCCTCTTAGCTCAGTCAGTATATGACCTGCCTGCTGTACACAGAATTGCGTGTTCGATTCTCTGCTAGGGTGACGAGCATTTTTCTCTAGCCAAAAATATTCCCTATCCACTCCAGGGTCTGTTACGGAGTCTGTATATGTGTGTGTGTGTGAGAGAGAGAGAGAGAGAGAGAGAGAGAGAGAGAGAGAGAGAGAGAAAGGTTAAAGTATGAAATCTAGATAAAACAGAAATCCAAAGGAAAAACTTCCCTGACATTATCGTTGCACTTAAAGCCGGGTATAAACGGAAGGAAAAACCCCTATGAATTATGTATTCATAAAAGTTTAATTTCAATGCATAGGGAAAAAATGGAAAGGTCTTCTTGAAAGGAGATTTAAAAAAACATGATAGTTTGTCAGTGAAAAATTTGCTCTCGTAAATATGGTCCACTACGACCCTGGCAAAAATTAAGGATTAACGAGTCGAGATCCTACTTAAAACGCTAGAATATGCCTCAGGGTTTATGCAGAACAGACCACAAGTTTTATCTGTGAAGAGGAATGCTAAGCAAAATGAGCGCTATAAACAGAAGACTGCTTAATAAACAAGCGAGCAAGCAAGCAAATAATTGCCTTCATTATCACAGCCATCCAAGCATTTAGATCCACGGAGCGTCTTTGGGCAGAATAAATGGTAAGCGCACTTGCAAACTGAATATTCACCATTCTTTGTCTTGCTGAGTAACATTGCAGAGACCTGTACGAAGCTGTATCAAGTGATTGATAACTAACTCCACAAATTTTAGTTATATTTCGTCTCTACTCACTGTTATATCACTTATTCTTACCGAAACTAATTCTTCTATATACGTCTTGTTAATCATGATAAATATTGCATTAAAATTTACAATAGGTAAAGGATAGTCAAAATTTTAAAACGCGTGATGGCTTTGCAATTCCAAGCCCTTTATATGACATGAAAGAAAGAAAAAAATATCCCAATAATGGCCTTCCATTTGAAAAAACGTATACAATATTAAACTCAAAATAACAAGGACTTTCTCCACAAAATTTAATTACAGAAAGAGTTTTAACATAAAATTTGTAGCTTCCAAAGTTAGATGGATTTTTTCGAATGAAAAACCCCTAGCATGGCTTCCCACAGAGCGGAAGTAAAGCCGGTGGTCCCGTGTAACGTTTATTTGTACATAAAAGAACTCATGCGCTAAATGTTCCATTTCTCACAAGTCGCGATTTCGTGCTCTTGTTCCATCCATAGTCACCATATGCACTTAGCGACTAGTTCGAGAACTAGAAATTCCCTGACCAAGACCACGTATCTATCTTCACAAAATCAAGTGAAATAAATTGGAATAACGCCTCACACGGGTACAAATAACACGTAAAGTCTAGCCTGTGCTTTACGGAATGTATGTACTGAGGCTCTGGGCCGTTTTCTTCCTTCAATCGACTTTAAATCAATTATAACATTCCATTGGATTAATTGTTTTTTCACACAAGCCGTGTGTAGGACAGGAGTTAGATAGGCAGAGTCAGACTGAAAAATTCAATGCCATAGCAGAGATTTGAACCACGGATCTCCCGATCTCTAGCCGGTTGTTCTTCCACTGAGCTACCGGCTAGAGACCGAGAGATTCGTGGTTCAAATCCCGGCTATGGGATTGACTTTTTCAGTCTGACTGTCCCTATATAACATCCCAATTTGTGAAACGGCCAGTAAAGCTGTTTCACTATGTCACTCAAAATAATGCCTAGTGCATTTTTATCTCCTTCACTGATAACAGATTTTTAACAATACCTACATTTACTAACCCATCAATCTAAAACGCATCCAGACAACAGCGAAAACAACTATCCTGACATAAATAGTGTTAAAACAGCAATGACCTGCCAATCCAAAAAAAAAAAAAAAAAAAAAAAAAATCGCGTAAAATTTCTCTAATTATGATTTTATCAGAGTTCAAACCACAGGTTATTTTCTTTCACTATTAGAGGCGCGTAGGTGCGTGTGAATGTCTGTATAACAGTATAACTCAAAATAAAAAATTCGGTTAAATACTGAGCTTTGTATGGAATTTTTCCATCTTAAAAGAAAATCATCCACCCAAACTTCCCTTTAGATATCAGGCAAGTCCAAATTGAAGGAGCAGAGGGGAAGGTGCAGTAACTTATTCCACTCCATGTTAAGCATTGGCGCATGCCGCTATATGACGTAATGGCATGTTTGTAAACACAAGACCTTCCTCATCCGCACCTGGTGTTGTATTGTTTTACTTCAGAAATATATTTTACTCTTGACGTGTCCATCAATATCTTCCGCTAAGGATCATGTACGCAGTTTTACAGTTGCATAGTCTACCGCTATGCTTTTTATATAACATTCACTTTAGAGAAGCTTTTCTCGCAAATGTGTAGCCAAACATTGTTATTAAATTTGATACATACGATCGCAATTTAGAAAATAAATCCTTAGGCAATAATAAAAGTAACTCCTAACCTCTTTCTTTCAAACATTTTATATTCGTACAGTTTTGTAGAATACCGTTTGAGTTCCTGTGTAGCCTATAAAATTATATGAAAGTTATACTTCCCACATTTCGAAGCTGGCATTATGATTTGCTGTTAGTTTACTTACAAACAGCATATTTGCTACCATGTATGACCAACCAGTATTTCGCCTCCTTGGAGTCGGGGAAACGAAGTTTTGGCCACAGTACCTCACAAGAATTCCTTTTGGACAAGTCCACTTTAGATACAGTATGTTTTTGAAAATGTTGATTTCCTCAAAAATGGCTCTAACGATATTGATTAAAATGTCTATGTTTCGGGTGTTTTCGTGACAAATTAAAGTTATATCTTGAATTTTCTACAAATAGCCTCTGCAGTTTCTCTCCATTTTGGAAGTGGTAGAAAAACTGCTACTACATCAGAAAAGAGAACTTGTGCTAAATGCTCTTGTTTCTTTCTTTCTTTTTTTTTTTTTTTTTTGTTTTTTTGAGTTAACGATTTTTATGTATTCCTTGCTATTATTTTTGAATTTGGAATATTTAAACTCTTCTAAAATAGATGGTCTGTTTTTCTTTCGTTCTTTCTTTTTGTTTTATTCTCCTGGGCGTGTAAAAAGAAAGAATTTCAAAGTAAAAACAACTCATTTTGTCTAGAAAACTCCCCCAACCATCCTTTACATGGAGAATTGCTCAAAATGTTTTCTCAAACATAACTAACGATATTGATTAAAATACAAAATGTTTAAACTGTTTACATTGGAAAGAAACTCTGCATCTTGAATTTTATGGGAATAAACTTTAAAGCTCTTTTTACTCAAAATGACTAGTGAAGTAAGAGATAGAAAATATCTTACACACAAAAAAATATATACGTAATTCGTTTAAGCACACAATTTTTGTTTCGTTAACCTTCTCCGAGATATTCTTTGTTTATGGTTTGGATATACTTATCTACTTGTTTCAACTGGAAGGTTCCTATTCGTTTTCTCGTAGTAGAATAAGGAGTATAAATTTTAAAGCTATGAAGCGTCTTGTTTTTAAAACTCTATTGCTTTAGCTTCCTGTATAGTATTTCTTACAGTTAAAACGAAAGAAGGTGAAAAGAGAAAGTCATGCGAGTGCAACACATCACTTTGTCTACACGTGCTATGTACATAGTGTATAGACAAGGCACTCCAGCAAAAAATTCGATACCGAGATTTCACCAGAAATATATGTTTTAGCGTCCCCTTAACCAAAAAGAACATTTTCAGAAAAAGGTTCGCGCGCGCGTGTGTGTGTGTGTCCGTATGACTGTGAACACGATAAATTAAAAACGAAAAGTCGGTAAAATACCAAACTTGGCATATAAGTTTAGTATCTTCCAGAGATGCGTCACGAAGATTTTGAGAAAAATGCCCCCACCCCAAACTATCCTTTATATGGAACTTTTTTCGAATTTTTTTTATTTTCTTAAAAATGGCTCTAACCATTTTGATTAAAATATCGTATAGTAAGGATATTTTTATCTGACAAATAAAATGTTTATCTTGAGTTTTCCCGGAATTGCCTCTAAAGACTACTTTATTGTGGATGAATTTTACGGAATTTTGCTTAACTGCTAAACCGCAAGAGATGGAGAAAAACTTACCACACAAAAATGTAGAGCACGTTAAAACATACAATTTATGTTATATACATTTTTTTTCGCGGAGTTGGTAGTTTTTGAGATATTCCTTGTTTTTGATTTCAGCTTTGAAAAACTCATACAGGAATTTTTCAACTCCTGTCCATACAAACAAAGAAACCAGCTTTTGACTATCACTTTAACCTGGTATTCCCTTATTTCGCTTCTACTTATAAGGAAGCAAGTAATAAGACTATTTCTGCTATTTTTTTTTTTTTTTATCGATTAGCATGAAGTAAATAGAAGCATTAGCTTTTTAACAACAATTTGTTGCAGATATATAGAGAAGGTCATGTGAATGGAACACATCAGATTTTTGTTTTTATTTACTCTCACTGGTAAATTGTTGAATTGACAGTTCAAATTGGAAACTACCAGCCTGCTGTACACCGACTCACGCCTTTCATGGGCTGGTCAACAAAATAAGAGCACGTGACGTTTAACGCCACTGTGACATGTAATGCAATGCTAAAAACGTAGTCGTAATAATAAAACTTTATCTCTTCAGTATTAAGCTAAATTTCTAACGAAATACTGCGTTTTATTAATACCCATAAATGCAGAGAATATAATTGAAATTGCGATGATACGCAAAAATAAACTACGAGTTTCATTTGGCTGAGAATAGTGCCATAAACTGTAGGTTATACAAGTGGTAGAGATGCGCCCTGTATAAAGTTAATGGCACCGGTCAGCAGTCGGACACATGCATGCGGGTTTCTTACGATCCCATCTGAGGTATTAAGTTCCCCTATCTGTCGCCCGCATCCTCTCTCACAAGAGCACCGCCATCTGGACATGGGGAACAAAATGTTGCTTGATGTGAACATTAGCGTACGATAACGGTAACACTTGCCGAAAATGATGAAATACGTTAAAATTATATTTTTATCCCTTCCCCGCACTCATAAGTAGAAATTGCTGCACTTTGTTTTGAATTGTCTCCCCCACATACGTTAGAAAATGTATTTAATCGTACACACAAATGTTGATATGCAAATTGATCACTGTTTTACCATATATGACATTTGAAGTTCATCATTTATATCTTACCGTCTTTACTTTCCTTTAATTGCTAACATTTCCTGCATAATTTTCGTTCATAGCTAATAACTAATGCCTCCTATTTTTACTTTCTCTACACGCATTATGTACATAGTGTATAGAGAAGGTATTGTATTCCACCCAAAAATTCGATACCGTGATTTCACCGGAAATATATGTTTTGGGAACCCCTGAATCCAAAAAAAGCATTTTTAGAAAAATGTCCGTATGTGTGTGCGCGCGCGCGCGTGTGTGTGTGTGTGTGGGCAGCATAGCTCAAAAACGAAAAGATGGTTAAATACCAAACTCTGGCTGACACCGGTGAGAAGTCAACTTCCCGTGAAGATGCCCAGCGAAGTTATGGGCGAAAAGTCTGCTGGACCACGGCCTACAAGCCCGGAACCTTCATTTTATGATATGGACGCCGGCCGTGAAAGCCTTAGTGATTATATTGGTATTTAAGTTTGGTATCTTCGAAGGATGCGACACGAAGATTTTCAAGAAAATCCCCCCACCCCAACTAATCTTTACATGGAATTTTTTTCGAAAATTTTGTCTTCTTAAAAATGGCTCTAACGATTTTGATTAAAATTTCTTATATTTAAGATATTTACATGCCAAATAAAATGAATATCTTGAATTTTCTGGGAATACCTCTGAAGACTATGTTATTCTGAATGAATTTTACGGAATTTTGCATAACTGCTAAACCGTAAGAGATGGATAAAAACATGCCATACAAAAAAATGCAAAGCGCGTTAAAACACACAATTTATATTATATACTTTTTCTTCGTGGTGTTGATCGTTTTAGAATTATTCCTTGTTTTTGGTATCAGCTTTGAAAAACATACTTTTCTCATACAGGAATTTGGCAACTCCTGTTCATAGAAACAAAGGAACTTCAGGCACATAGCAACCAGCTTTTGACTATCACTTTAACCTATGGTACTCCCTTATTTCGCTTCTACTTACAAGGAAGCAAGTAATAAGACTATCTGCTATCTTTTTTTCTCGATTAGAATGAAGTAAACAGAAGCATAATCTTTTTAACAATAATTTCTTGCGGAGATGTAAAGAAAGGCATGTGAATGGAACACATTAAATGTTTTTCCTCTGTTTTAATTTGTAAGAACATTAAACTTTGATTACACCGCATAAAGCCACAACATTCAGGTGTGATTTGTTTCTTGTCTTGCAGAGACGAATCGTAGACCATTTGATTTTGCTGAAGGGGAGCCGGTCCCCATGGCCACGCTCGCTAAAGCGTCTCGCTTTGGTGCTTCGTGGGCAGGGGATCGTGGGTTCGAGTCCCGCCTTGGGCATGGGTGTTATATGTTTGTGCAATGTGTGTACATGTTTGTAAAAGAAACAGTAAAACCAGTAAACCAGTAATCAGTAAAACCTACGGGGGGAAATGTAAATAGGGATACAGTACCGGAGTCCTGATCAGACTCTCTTACTGTTTAAAAAAAATAAAGGGGGAATATGAATTAGTATCGGGATTTAATGTTGAATATGGAAGAGGTGGTTTTGCACTAATTTTCAATGTAATCCCCGTCCTTTTCCACAGCTCTGTTCCACCTTTTAACAAGGCCACGTATTCCAACCTGCTCCCGAAGTCAGAGACGCAGAGATGTTTTCACGGCATCTGCATCCTCAAATTGAATCCCAGAATGAGCTTCCTTTAGCGGCCCAAACAGTCCTGTGGTGTGATGACTGGTGTGGAGTTTTGCATTGTCATACAAAGAAGAACATCCGCCATGGTTTTTGTTGGGTGAACAAGCCGAAGACGTATTTTAAGTTTTTTGAAGGTGCTGACGTATCGGACAGAATTTATTGTGCATCCCTGTTCCAAAACTTCAACCAGAATCACAGTGCATCCCAGAACACTGTCGATGGCACAATTTTGAATGTTTTCTTCTTCGGTGAGTTTGTGCGATGCCATTCCAACGACCGTCTTTTTGACTCAGGTTCAACAAAATAAACCCATGTTTCGTCTCCAGTCACAATCTTTTCCAGAAACTCCTCTCCCTCCAATTTCAAGTGCTGCAAGAGTTCGGTGGCTATTGTTTTCTCAAACGACCAATTTTGTTCACCGTTTATTCGCCCCTTAATATGCAAATATGTATGTGTTAAAATATATATATATATATTAATAAAAATAAGTTAAAGACATTGGTATATTGTATTATTTCAGATATTTATTTCAAAGCTTTCTTACACTCACCAGAATGAGTATGAGATACCATAGCATTCTTATTCAATTCGTCCTAAATCGAATTTCCTCATAAGATGTTGGGAAAAATCTTGAATCAAGAAGACATTTTACAGAAAAATCTTATGTGTTCCATTCACATGACTTTCTCTACATTTCTGCAACAAATTGGTGTTAAAAAGCTTCTACTTACTTCATGCTAATGTAGGAAAAAATTAGCAGAAAGTGTCTTATTACTTGCTTCCTTGTAAGTAGAAGCGAAATAAGGGAGTACCATAGGTTAAAGTGATAGTCAAAAGTTGGTTGCTATGTCACTAAGTTCCTTTGTTTGTATGGACAGGAGTTGATAAATTCCTATATGAGAAAGTACGTTTTTTTAAAGCTGAAACCAAAAATAAGGAATATCCCAGAAATGTCAATTCCACAAAAAAAAGTACATAAATTGCGTGTTTTAACGTGATCTACATTTTTGTGAAGTAAGTTTTTGTCTATCTCTTAAGGTTTACCATTTACGTAAAATTCAGCAAAATTCATCCAGAATAACCTAGTCTTCAGAGGCTATTCCCAGGAAATTCAAGATATACATTTTATTTGTCACATAAATATCTATAATATAGAGCATTTTAATTAAAATCGTTAGAGCCATTTTTTGAGAAAATCAAAATGTTCTATATATGTTTCATGGAAAGGGTAGTTTGAGATTGGGGGAGTTTTTCTCAAAATCTTCGTGTTGCATCCCTGGAAGATACTAAACTTAAATGCCAAGTTTGGTCTTTTACCGACTTTTCGTTTTTGAGCTATCCTGTTCACAGACACACGGAAACACACTTGAACTTTTTCTGAAATGCTTTTTTTTGGTTACAGGGCACCCTAAAACATATATTTCCGGTGAAATCCCGGTATCGACTTTTGGGTGCAATACACTACTTCTCTATACACTGCGTAGAGAAAGTAAAAACATTGACTGTTGTATTATGGCGCAGTGTTGGTGTTAAGCCTCGTTTCTGTGGCACAGTTGGGAACTGCAGTGCTGACTTTATCTCTCGCAGCTGAAGGCGTAACTTTGTCTTACTTCGAGGTAAGTACTGTTGTTTTAACATTAACTTGTCACTAATTAGTACAGTCGGTTCCTCTTTATGGCGCAATTCAGCGTAAAAATAAACAAAGATCTGGTGCGGAGCTGGTGATTAATGAATGGCATGGTCTGACACTCACGTGTGTGTTAAAATATACACGGCTTGGTTCCTTGTAGGGCGTGACTATATTTACAAAATATCTTGTGTGCTTGCTTCCATTAGCTGCCATTAAACGACAAGGTTGTGTTTGTGTCACAAAGGCAAAGTAGCCTTCTCTTCGAAACAAAATCTCAGGTCAGCTTATCCTTCTTCTGCGGTTCACTTTTAACAGTTAAAAGTGGCATATAAATGAATGCACTCGAAACAAAATTTAATGAACTGTTTGCACTTTTTTTCAGGCCGCCTATAGTGTATGCATTATAAGAAAAGAATATTCCGCGACAGTTTGAAGTATCAATTTTTTTGAAAACCTTCCCTACCGCATCATTGGGAGCTGCCGAATTTAAATTTTATTTTTCATTTTAATTATTTACATTCGTTTATTTCTGGGAGCATTTTCTTAAAGTGTTAGTCTTAAAACAAACACCCGATATCGAATGTTCTGCGGAATGCAATATTTTCCTACCCGCACTGGTGGTGCGCGGCGCTTGCCAATCGGGAGACCTGGGTTCGATTCCCGGTGGGAGACCTGGTCCTGCACTCAGCATCGTGAGGTCCCTGGGGGGCCAATTGAGGAACTACTTGATGGGGCCCAGGTGGGGGATACATGTGGACTTCATGGAGTTTTTTTATACTGTTTTACTACTATGGCAGCGCAGGCGATGACACTGATGATACATGGAATGAAGATGGAGCACCGGTGGAATGTAATGGCGGGGGAAAGCAGAGAACCAAGAGAAAAGCCGCCCCTGCGCCGCTTTCTACACCACAGTCACTTGGGAGTGAGAGACGAGTGGTCTAACCATCGGCCACGGCGGGGCCGCCATGGAGCTACAAAATATTGTAGTAACATGGATATGAATGCTAAATATTAAAATGTTATCTTCACATTGTCTTTTAGCTCTGCGAGCTAGAGCAAAAGAGGTGATGCGCTCCATTAACATGGCTTTCTTTATATCTCCGTAACAAATTGCTTTTAAAAGGTTTATTCTTTTATCTACTTCATGCTAATCTAGATAAACGTAACAGATAATCTTAATTCTTGTATCTTTGTAAGTAGAAGGCTAAAGCGATAGTCAACTCTTTTAAAAGCTGGTTGCTATGTGGTTGAGATTCGTTTCTTTGTAATGCTAGGAGTTAACAAATCCCCGAGTATATTTTAAAGCATACACCGATATCTCAGAAACGGTCAGCTCTACCAAAAAAAAAAAAAGAAAATATCTACAAATACCAAAAACCATATGACATAAATTATGTGATTTAATCACATCTACATTTTTCTATTGTAAAGTTATGTATATGATTTACGGTCTACCTATTATGCAAAATTCAGAAAAATTCTTCCAGAATAAAGAAGTCTAGTGGCTATTCCAAGACAATTCAAGACATACATTTTAGTTGTGGTGTAAATATCTTTAATATGATATTTTAATCAAAATCGGTACGACCATTTTGATAAAATCAAAATTTTCAAAAAATGTTCAATGTAAAGGGTGGTTTAGAGTGGGGGATCTTCTTGAAAATCGTCCTGTTCGATCCTTGAGAGAGACTTAACTTAGATAGCAAGTTTGGTATTTAACAAACGTTTCATTTTTGAGCTATGCTGTCCACACACACAAAGACTGACCTTTTTCTAGTTTTTTTTAGTTTCGAGGGATCTCAAAATATATACTTCCGGTGAAATTTGGCATCAAACTTTTGGCTGGAATAAAACACCTCTTTATACTATGTGCAGCCGTGAGTCATCCCCAGGTTCCTTGTGTCGATCGAAGAGCTTCGTATATCTTCGTAAAAAGCTGTGTTCACAGTACACATGAAAGAACCATATAATGGTCTGTGACAGAAAGCGCAATGGCTTACCTATGTGAAAACAGATTACGGAAAAGGTTTTTATGAGTGATGCTTCCACTCATAAGTTCCTTGGTTCAAATCTCGCGATGCTTGTCAATTATTTTGTTTGTTAATTTTATGGCTGAGTATAATATTGCATAATAATAGAATATAATATTACATCATATTTTATTAATTACTTTTCTCAGTTGAGGGCTGCCATATAGACAAAGTATAACTACACAATTAACATTTTTAAAAAATAATTTACAATGATAAAAATAAATTGTATAACTAAGTACAAGTAACATATAAAATTAGAAATGATAAACTTCAAATCTAATACAAATAGCACATCTTGACATAACAACACTACATTATTAGTTTCAAAATCATACAACAAAATTTAATGCATTTACATAGAAGCACATTAAAACGAATATAAAAGATTTCTGAGGATGAGAATAGATCCTCTGATTGCCATGATCGCTATTGTATGCAGTAGGCGTTTATCCAGACCATAATCTATCCAAAATTGGTGTAATTTTTTGGTGTTGTCCCTCATTAATCCGGTGACTGATATATTTTTAAGATTATATTTATCCTTGTAAAAGGGAATGGTAGATTCATAAATTGCCTTTTTTTCTGTGTCCACTTCTTCAGGTTGTTCATAGTGGGACTCAAAGCGTACAGTAGGGTCAAGGATCACTCCGCTACCATAAGATATCTTATAAGCAATGATGTCGATTCGCCTGCTGCTACCATTGTTGGACAAATCATGCACTTCCTCATGGACCTCAAAACCTTTTTGTTTCATGCTTGTTGCAATCAAGTTCCTAATTTTATGATGTCTGTTGTTTCGCAGTACATCTCCATAAGGGCAGGCACCCAGAACATGTGCATTCGAAGTTATGAGGCTATCTTTTATACAAAAACGTAATTTTACTAATACTTGTGTTAAATAACTATGAATATATGTGTAAATAAACTATTATCTTCAAAAACTAAACACAAAATATAAACATTACTTTCGGGTGTATGTATCCTAAACCCGTATAATTGCCCTCAATCTTGGGGACATAGACAAAATTAAATTCCTGCAATAATGTGAACTAGAAGCTACAAGATCCCGGATTTTGTTCAGAAGCCATCTTTTGTCCTACATCCATCTACACGTAAATTGGAGCGCAACCCACACATTCTCAATGTGAACAGAGAGTCCTGTCTACTTCTCTGATATCCTGCTTCTCTGAAAATCAATTTGAAACCTATCGAGATGGATTATCCTGTACGAATGCAACAAATCCATCAAAGATTTCTCATCCTCACAGAGGGAATCAAAATATTATTATGGGCAATACCGTGTACTGCGCACAGCTAGTGTGTTGTCAAGCTGCCACTTGACCGATACAGACACGCGAGCATGACGGAATTGTGAAGCCACGTATTTTACGCTGTACCGGGATCCCTTTAAACGATACACCTTTCCAGTTTGTGTGGAAGAAACTGTCACCTCGTCTGAGAATATCGTGTTATTCCATTGCAGTTAGCATTTTCGTGTTGAACCGGGTTGTGAAGGATGTGTTGAGTAAGAAGTTCTTCCTTCCAAAAAATAATCAAATTTGTCTAAACTTGAATGTTTCAAAACACTGGATTTTTTAACAATAGTTTTAATATTCTTTCACGCTGCCTATACATATTCCATTTTATTTCAGAGAGAACTGTTGATACGTTTACGAATTATTGTGCGCATCACATACTTTTATGTGCAGCAAATTGCTGTTTGGTATAATAAACCCTTTAAGAAGCATCATAATGACTATCATTATTTACTGTACTGAATGTCGTGTTTCAATTAAGTGTGTGTAAAATAAATAGCCGCTATGCATTGATTCAGTAAGACCCTCTGCGACCCTCACTAGAGCAGTAACCTACGTTTTGTCACAGCCTATAGAGAGAAGTGGGCACGTTTAGTAATACCGAACAATATAAATTGATTCATGTTTTGTGTGGTTAATATTTTGGTTTGTTGTTGAAGAAGCTTAAGTTATGTATTTGATTATGATTATTGATCATATAGGTTACTAATATTAAGATTTGGAACTAGTGACAACTTGCTGTCGCTACACAACTGTATCGCGGACGGTGTATAGGAGGAGCTGTGCCATTAGGACATTTTTTTTGTCCAGAGTGTACATAGTACACGTAGAGAAAGTAAAAGTTATAGTTAATCACTTCTGCAATTGTTTATCAATTAGCTATTTTTAGTAGGTATTTATAGTTAAATGTTACCTTGATGGTTTCCTGCAACACCTAATCCTGTGGAACCTAACTAACAGACCCTAACTATTAATACTTAATTTGTGTTTCATAAAATCACCTTAGTGGAATATAAACCACTTTCATCGTGTCATTATTAAGTATTTTCACAAAAGGTACACAAACACCATATAAATGTGATAATCTCTTCACCTACACCGCCACCACCACCTTCGTGTGTTGTGCCTATAAACCATTTCCGGGAACTCAAAAGTGTTGCCACAAACATTCTTCAACCCCTTTTAATAATAATAATAATAATAATAATAATAATAATAATAATAATTCCCTTCCCAATTATGCTATTATGCAGAGAAGTTGAAATCACTGTATCCCGTGCATTTTTTTCGAACTTGATATTAGCATGTATTAATTCCCCTACTGTTGAATATTTATTGTTGCAGATTTTCTATAGGTATATTCATATTTTATAGTGGCACTTTGTCATTAATATCTTAGCGCCTTTACTTTGTTTTTATTTGTTGATATTCACTTACTATTTAATTCATGCAGCATTAGCACTACATTGGTCAACATTACCAGAAGTGACTTACTCGATCACCAGTTCGAAGAAGCTAGCCCATTGATATTTGTTTTGAACAGCTGAGGAAAAGCTATTTTGCGTGAGCATTTCTTTTATTCACTATCGCTTATTATAAAAAAATAAAACAATACGCCATACGCATGCGTTAAGTGTTTTGCAAAAATGAAAATACCCCTCTTTGTCTCGTATTTTCAAACTACTTCTTTGTTCTGCAAAGAAGCACTTTATCACACTACTGTATAGCATGGAGTTGTGTTCTAACATGATCATCACATTTTCTCTAGTTATTCCTATAACCGTAACAGTTCAATTATCCTATCAACTCATAATTCATTTTTATTTTCTCCACTGCCACGTACATAGTAGGTAGGGCAGCAATTGCACTCCACACAAAAGTTTATAGCCGATTTCTTTGAAAATACACGTTTTTGGTTTCTCCTGTATAAAAAACCATTTTCATTCTCCGTGTACCTGTAAACTCAAAACGAAAATTCGGTTGAACACAAAACTGAATACTTTAGGTTCAGCATCTTCCAAGGTTGAAGCACGAAGATTTTCAAGGAAATCCTCCATCCTTAATTACCTTAAATTCTGCCTTTTTCAAACATTGCTCTCAGGATTTTTATTAACGCACCACATGTTTAAGATATTGCGAAAATAAGATAACGTATTCTTGAATTTCATGGGAACAACCTTTGAATAACGTCTTGCATAATCGTAAACCGTTAGAGAGAGAGGGAGAGAGAGACCGTTAATACACGCAATGTATGTCATAGATTTTAAGTTAACCATTTCCGACATATTCCTTGTTATTGGTATAAATTTTTAAATTATACTTTTCTTAAATGGGAAGTATCATTCGATTATTTATTTGTTATTTTTATTTATCACTCCGGAACGTAATTTCAAATTCATTTCATAGCAGCCAGATTTAAAGATATTGCTATCGCTCTAGCTTAGCGCATTTGCTCATGTTCTATGTACCTACAAGAAAATAATTGTTTAGGCCATTTCTGTTCATGCATGTCTCGATTAGCATGAAGTAGATATAGAAGACATGCTTTAGCAAGACTAGTCTTTGCAGAATGGGAGAAAGCCATGTGAATGTAACACAACAGACTTTTTTAAAATTGTTTCATTGCTCTTCCCATCTAGCGAAGTGTATGCGTATTTCTACAGACATGTCTTCATTGCTATTTAGGTATTCCTCCAACTTCATTACCTCGTATATTAGGGGTAATATATTTATTTTAAAAAGCTTGATCATGCCTTCTTTATTTGTTGCATAGTATTGTGAACAGAACTGTCCCCAAAATTGTTATACACGTGGCAACGTACGTGAAATATCAGGTTCGGATTTGCTATTTATGTATTTAGGCTCGAGCCTCGTCCCAAAGAATAGGTGACGCAAACATGTAATCATGCCTCCACACTCTTCGAAAACAGCTGTGCGCATCACCGACACTAAGAGCATCACTTTTTTACTTTCTCCATACGCACTATGTACATAGTGTATAGAGAAAGTATTGCACTCCACCAAAAATTCGATACCGAGATTTCACCGGAAATATATGTTTTAGGGTCCCCAATATCCAAAAAAAGCATTTTCACAAAAAGGTGTGTGTGTGTGTGTGTGTGTGTGTGTGTGTGTGTGTGTGTGTGTGTGTGTGTCCGTTTGTCTGCGAACACGATAACTCAAAAACGAAAAGTCGGTAAAATACCAAACTTGGTATTTAAGTTTAGTATCTTCCAGGGATGCGACACGAAGATTTTGAGAAAAATCCCCCACCCCCAACTACCCTTTACATGGAACTTTTTTCGAAAATTTTTATTTTCTCAAAAATGGCTCTAACGATTTTGATTAAAATTTCGGATATTAAACATATTTACCTGACAAATGAAATGTATATCTTGTATTTTCTGGGAATAGCCTCTGAAGAGTAGTTTATTCTGGATGAATTTTACTAAATTTTGAATAACTGCTAAACCGTAAAAGATGGACAAAAACTTACTTCACAAAAAATGTAGAGCACATTAAAACACACAATTTATGTTATATACGTATACTTTTCTCATACTGCAACTTGTCAACTCCTATCCATATAAACAAAGGAACTTCATTGACATAACAACCAGCTTTTGACTATCATTTTAACCTACGGTTGTCCCTTATTTCGCTTCTACTTACAAGGATGCGAATAATAAGACTATTTCTGCTAATTTTTTCTGATTAGCATAAAGTAAATAGAAGTATAAGCTTTTTAAGAATTATTTGTTGCAGGGATATGGAGAAAGTCATGTGAATGGTACACATCAGATTTTTTCTTTTCTAACCACCGCAGCTCAAAGCAATTATCTCCGATGTACAAGCTAAAGCATATTAGAACTGCATCACGACTCTAATTTTAAGCAGTTTTATATGAGCTGGAAATCGAAAAAGATTATAATTGAAAACACCCAGGTGACCTTATTGCTCTTATTTTATGTTTAGCTATTAAAATATAAGGCCTCGGTGTGGGTCAAATTAAACCATATTACATGATAATTAAGTTCCCAAAAATAATGGATGTGGTGCTCCCGATTTTTAAAATAACTGTAATAAAGTAATCATTAATTTAGTGTGAGCAATTTCTAAGGCTCCAAAAGAAATATATTAAACAACGGCCTTCACAAAAACGAATTAGGCTGCCTCCGTGGTCGAGTGGTCAGCGAGCTGACTTCTCATCCCGGGGGTCCGGGGTTCGATTCCCAGCTGCGGCGGATAATTTTTCTTTAGCCAGAATTATTCCCTGTCCCCCACAGAGTCTGGAAGTTTGTATGTGAGTGTGAATGTTTTAAACCAACGTCAAAAGAACCTACAGACAACGAGTTGTTTCAAGTGCAAAGCCCCCGATGAGACCTTAGATGTTAAAGGGGGATATATAAATAAAAAAAAAAAAAAATGAATTACACTGTAGCAACAGCGCTCCTACCTTTAAAACTGAACACTGACGAATGGAGATTTAGATTGACAGTACAAACGAATTTTAAAAGTTAAACGTCTTAAGAGCTCGTGGCTGAATGGTACATTTTACATACTACCAAACAGCAAGTCCTACAACCATACTTTTGCCTTCACCATATTGGATCACGCTATACAAGGGCGGGGGGCCGAAATGCGACCTTCATTGACCTATTGTGGTTATCATGCCTCAGGAGGAAAGGATGATTTGAAGGCTAGGCTACAAAGACGCTCGGAAACGCCTCTGAAGACCTCTTTATTCTGGAAGAGTTTTGCACAATTTTACATAACGGTTAAATGTAAAAGATTTATGTCATGTAGTTTTTCTTATAGAGCTGATCGTTTTCGAGATAGTCCTTGTTATTGGTTTCAACTTTAAATTACCTTAACTTTTCTCAAACAAGAAGCGAAGCGAACCTAATATTTGACGATCGCTTTTAACCTATGTATTCCCCGTTTCGCTTCTATTTACAAGGAAGTATGTAATAGGACCAATTCTGCTATATTATTTATCCCGTTTAGCATAATGTAGACAAAAGAATAATCTTTTGTTCGAATAGTTTGTATATGGAAAAGGAAGAGAATGTTATGTTAATGAACTTTTTCTCTCTCACTTACAAGAAGCAAGTAATAAACCATTTCTGCTAATGTTTATCTCGATTAGCATGAAGTAGATGGAATAATAACCTTTTTAACAATAATTTGTTACAGAGATGTAGAGAACGTCATGAGAATGGACATAAAGGTTTTTGGAAATGTCACTGCACCTTAAAACCCTTTCTTTAGTTATAAGATTTGTATGACATGTTATACATTGATATTCAAAATATACCAACAAATTCATTCGAAGAATAGTTATCGTAAATCCACTGAATTCATGCAAAACTAAAGAACCAATACATATATTTATACTTTCCCTTATAGTAATGGAAGGTATAGTGGCCCAGGAAATGGCAAGTTCTATTTACAACATTGTCAGATATTTCACAAATGTAATAAACAGCTAATGTGCATTTTTTGCGGGACATTGTACCTTATAATTAACATAGTGTGTACATCTTTCAAAAGCTTCTCAAAGAAGGGAAGCGTTATACCACTATCGCACGCAACCAATAAAACCTTCAGTTGCTATTACTTTGTCGGTTTCTTTTCCTTGTGGTGCTTAACTCGACTTAATTATTGTTACTAAACACATAAACTTTCATTCTTTTTGCCACAGCAATCAAAACCTTCTGTACAGTAGCACTTCTCTGCTTACTTCAACTGCACATTCCTCGTCCATTTCAATCATACCGTCGTGTAACTAAAAATAATAATCGAAAGGATATCTGAACGATGTCTGAATAAATTGTGCTGAGCATCATTTCAGGGTTGTAACAATAGAAATAACAGCAATGTCATTTCTGGAAACGAATAATCACACATTTTCCAAATGTGAAGGCTCGTGTTTTGCTAACACGCGTCACGTTTGATAGTGAGTACGAAGTTGCGTTGCCGACAGCATTGGTTCCAATTGTGTTTTTATTATTTCCACTCTTCCGCGTTGGGGCAACATTTGGGTGTAACTAAGACGAAGTAAAAAATCAGGGAGCAGTTTCTTTGGCCAGGAATGAATCCAGATATTAAGCCAGATTTGTGCCATGGCTAAACTCGCCCAATGTACTCGCTGGGCTGGTTTAGCTTCTGAAGCTTCATCCAAGTCCATGGAAAAATTGCTCCTCGATTTTGTCGGTCTCTCCCACGTTCTGTTCAAGGCAATACTTATATAATAATTGTTGTAGATTCTTTTAGCAAATTCGTATGTTTGCCCGGTGCAACGTCCGGGAATGTTGTACTGGTAATATCGACAATTTTTAGGCATTTGGCGCTTTTTGCTCTGTAATGACAGATATCGGCATCCAATTTACCTCGGTAACATTTCGCAATTCATGAGCTTTTACAACTGCACCGTACTACCCTTGTCCGTCACATGCACAATGGTTTAATAGAACTATTAAATGTGCCTTAATGGCGTTCCACCACAATAGTCATACCAAGTGGGATATTAATCTACCTCGTTTACAGTTTGCCTTCAATATAGCTCGTCACGAGGCGCCATTTTGTCTTATGTGTGTTTATCATCCAAATCGCCACTTTCAAATCTTTGGAATATAGATGATCTCCTTCCTCAACAGTTTTCTGCTGAAAAAATACATAATAATTGGCAACAGGCGTTTCGAAATTTGCAGCGAGCGCATGGTCTGACGAAACGTGGATATGATGAAAATAAGAGACCTTCGCCATATGCTTTGGGGCAACGGGTGGTTCCGCTCGCAGAGTTCCAAAGCAAAGCAAACCAATACTGGGCAAAGTTAGCACTTAGATATTCAGGTCCATAAGAGATAATGAAAGTGTTGCGGAATGTAGCTGTTTGCCTTCGAGATCTGGCTATTGGAAGGTAGAGTACGGCGCACATTTCGCAATTAAAGCCCTAACCTGATGATGATTTATTTTGGTTTATTTGTTTCCTTTCTATTATTGATGTAGATTTGTTTTCTTTGGCGCTGTTCTCATTCTGGCTACCTACTGGTACAGGGGTAATGGTTGCCTGCGAGCAGCGTGTGATAAGAGTGTGCTACCTTGTGTGTATTTGTTCCTTGTGGTGCTGGCGCACGCGCGCGGTGTGTGTGAATAAGAGAGAGAAAATTAGTGCAGCAGTTGCGATATTTTGTTTTGTGTTACCGCATGTTTATGTTTGTCTCTGGTCAGAGTGTATTTGCGTCTGTATGTCACTCTTTTAGTGCAAAAGAAAAATAACAAGTACTGAGAAAGAGTAAAACATTACGCCCCAGAATGTACTAGAACTGTCTCTGGCGGAGAGAGAAGGCGCTAGTCAAGCTACAACTCCCACACTCAACTAGGTTTGGCTCTCCGATAGCTATACTCGAGAAATTGACGCTCCTAGCGGATTATTCGGAGAGAATACGCCCCTAGCTGCCAATATTTAGATCGACTGCCATCTGTCGTGCCGAATGGGCACAGCGGCTAAGGTTTATCTGTTCCCCGTAAACATAAAAAGCAATAGAAACAACCGCCACTGAGGAGGAGGTGGTGGCGGTGGTTACAGTGATGGCGACGGCGTTGATGGTGTAGGACGGACAGTTGTATTTTTATATTTCAAAATCGCGTAGTTGGAACCTTGTGTAACACTTTATTGCATGGTATAGTCGAAGATTAAACCAACAAAATATTCTAAAATTTAATTCCAATAGCTGATGTTAAAAAACGAAATAATAATAATAATAATAATAATAATAATAATAATAATAATAATTAGTGGTGGTGGTGATGGTCTAGAGGAAAAAGTGCCTGGGGAAGCTATGTGGTGAGGGCATATTCTCATGGCAACTCGTGATTAGAGCAGCCATTTGAGATCCGTGGTTCATTAAAATGTTCAGTCTTATTCTACCTGCTCAACTCCTATCCTGTACATGGCTTGTTCGAAAAAACTAATTATTAATAATTGTTACACTATTAAGTGGAACTTTAAGATAACTAGTAGTGCCTGGGGAAGCTATGTGGTGAGGGCATATTCTCATGACAACTCGTGATTAGAGCAGCCATTTGAGATCCGTGGTTCATTAAAATGTTCAGTCTTATTCTACCTGCTCAACTCCTATCCTGTACATGGCTTGTTCGAAAAAACTAATTATTAATAATAGTTACACTATTAAGTGGAACTTTAAGATAACTAGTAGAAATACCCGGCGTGCCCAGGTCTTTAGCGCTTTTGGTAAATAGACTAATTTTTCAAATATTTACATTTCGAAAATGTTTTTACATTTAAGTAAATTAATTGGTGCATTTTACAATACTCCTGGTATTCAATTATGTTAATGTTATCATCTCATCTTTGCTCTGCCAAATGTCCTTTACTATCAATAATAGTCCAAATGTTGCCAGGCGTACAGAATTGTTCAAGCCCGATCCATTAGGTATTATCCATTTAGGTATTACCTAAAACAACAGAGAGAGACAGCACTACTTATATAAGTATAACTGAGAAATTCGAGCCCAATATCCCTAAAAATTGTCTAAGCCGAACATTTCCTACCACCTTCTTCAGTTGGGATCTGCATTTTGTTAACCACCCTGCAAGAATTAACAAAAATGACGCATTCTTTGATTTTAAATAGCCCCGTTCCTGCCGAAAACATCAAAACTGCTTATCGTGGAACACTTTCGCCCACTCTTTTGTTAGGGGTGTTTTTTTATGCTAGCATATGTTTACTCCTGTTCTAAAAGCGTATGTGTAAAATATCCCATCAATACCAAAAATCTCCAAAATGTCTCCCAACAAGCAACTTCTCATTTGAGTGTGATCTTTTGCATAAACACCTTAAAATAATGAAAGGAGCAATATCTATATTTTTATTTAGAAAAAGTATTCAGGAATCGTGACCATTTAATATTACTAAAATACATTTTGGCCCAGTATTTTTTACTCACTCTTCCGGTAATTATTTATCATACCAACCTCCACAATATTTTTACTGCCTTAAGGAATATGATATAAAATTTAGCAAACTTGGTGTTTGGGTGTAGGAGTACGCACACACACACACACACGCGCGCGCGTGAGCGCGCAATGCTAAATATTTCTATAGAAAATGTGCATATTAATAAAAATTATAATAAACCCACTTTATTAATTTCAGACTGCATGGAATCATACTAAATAATTTCTAGTATGCATTAGAATGCATTACAAATCACGTGAGAATACAACTCATAAATGCTTATCCTGAAGCTTGTGCCTATTAAATTTCCTAACTTCAGTTTTCTTTGCGAGCGCTCCTGTGAATATAAACACAAGATTATCGGAAAAGCACGTCAAGCTTCATTACACTTGGCAATCCCCAAATTAAAAGGCGCTTGAGTTGTAGAAACGGCACTTACTCCGGCCATTCCTTTGCTCTGCTCAGGTTATTAAAGTCACTAATAAGCACGCAGCACAATTACTGAAGTCCACAGAGGTTCCCCATGTTGCATATTAAGGGCACAGTTGTGTTCTCGGGATTGCTTATTTTGCGCCGAGGGACTGCTCTAACGCTGTCTGGGGTCTAATTTCTACAGGCGACTCATCACCGCGGAGTGATACTGACAAGCGTCTGTACTGCACACATACATCTGCTCTTTCTGGTTGGTTTCCTGTTACGTTCAAAAATGACAGTGTTTCTTTATTTAAATGAGGCAAGTCATGTGCGTCTCCTTTTAAAGCATAAGAGCAGGATGTAACGATATATGTAGCGTGGAAGTGTACGACACTACATTTCAAAAGTGAGGACATTTTAAAACTGAATTACTACCCTAAGATGTACACAGATGTTCTATATTTGTCGAGTATTCATAAAATGAAAAGAGTAACAACTGCTGTCAAAGATCCTTAACATTGAATGCTGGTGTATTGCACACAAAAATCTGGCTTCTGTAAACAATCATGCCATTCCAAAAAACTTACACGGATAACATTATATTTATAGAGCATTAGCTTTGAGTCCATCTATGGCCTTTTTGTGGAGTGGAGAAGGTCACCGTGCATATAAAAGTGCGGCAAATCCAAAGACGTATACAGGATAGATTTTCCAATAAATAGAGTTATAATTCTTCTGAAGTAGCTACCCAATTCGACATGAAAGAATGGATATTGGATTAATTGTTTTTTCACACAAGCCGTGTGTAGGACAGGAATTGGACAGGTAGAGTCAGACTCAAAAATTCAATGCCATAGCCGAAATTTGAACCACGGATCTCCCGCTCTCTAGCTGTTGCTCTGACACTGAGCTACCATGGCAACATGCCGGCATGGCAACTGACTCGCATGTTTCCCGGTAAACCACAAGGTGTTCTCAAATTATTTTGAGACAACCGCTCCCATGGCAACTTTAGGTCCCAGGATTCATAATATTCATTGACATCTGTGCAACAAATTATTGTTAAAAAGCTTATCTTCTATTTACTTCATGCTAATTGAGAAAAAACTGCAGAAATAGTCTTATTACTTGCTTCCTTGTAAGTAGAAGCGAAATAAGGGAGTACCATAGATTAAAGTGATAGTTAAAAGCTGGTTGCTATGTGACTGAAGTTCCTTTGTTTGTATGGATAGGAATTGACAAATTCCTGTATGAGAAAAGTATAAGTTTTTCAAAGCTAAAGCCAAACACAAGGAATATCTCAATAACGATCAACTCCATGAAAAAAAAAAAATGTATATGACAAATTGTCTGTTTTCATGTGCACAACATTTTTTGTGTGGTAAGTTTTTGTCCATCTCTTATGGTTTAGAAGTTATGCCAAATTCCATAAGTTTCATCCAGAATAAAGTACACTTTTAAGGCCATTTCCAGAAAATTCAAGAATCACATATTATTTGTCAGGTAAATATTTTAAATATACGGTATTTTAATCAAAATCGATAGAGCCATTTTTGAGAAAATCAACATTTTCGAAAAAAGTTCCATGTAAAGAGTAGTTTGGTGTGGGGGGATTTTTCTCAAACCCTTCGTGTCGCATCCCTGGAAGATACTAAACTCAAATACCAAGTTTGGTATTTTATGGTACTTTACCGACTTTTCGTTTTTTAGTTATCGTGTTTACAGACACACGGACACTCACACACACACATATATATACATACACACACACCGACCTTTTTGTGTATGTTTCTTTTGGATGCAGGGTCACGTATTTCCGGTGAAATCTCGGAATCTAATTTTTGAATGCATTACAGTACCTTCTCTTTACACTATGTACATAGTAAGTGTAGAGAAAGTAACTTCACCAACACTGCAGATCTCATTTAAATACAGAGTTTATGCCAAATAAACTTTTTTGTTGGTTTAGCCATTTCCGATGTATTCGTTTGAATTTTCCACTATTTTAAGCACACAGCTTCTGAAGTGCTAAATCCGTATTATTTCGTTTCTAGTGAAGTGCTGAGAGTGCATTATATCTCTAACTGAATGTGCAAATAATAACAAATATTATAATATGAAAATTAAATATTGTTAAAAATTAAACTACCAATTTTTGCTTATTTCTCTGACATAGTTATAATTTTTTTTCAAGATTTGTGACGTAGACATTTTGCTGGTATATAACAAGTTATCTTATTTAAGAATTCCTTGAACTTGTAACTGCATTGTTTTAAAATGCATTTCCACTCAAACAAACCTAAATTTTGAATATTCTAGGTACATATGAACTATAATGAACTATAGGGAAATACTTTCACAGAATATGTAGATTACTTAAATAAGTAATTTGAGATAGGAGACCTATAGCCTGTTTATTGAAATGTCGAAGTAACGGTTATAAGTTTCTGAAGTGCCAGATCATTAGAGAGCATAACACGAAAAATCTGATGTGTACCATTCACATGACTTTCTCCATACCCCTGCAACAAATAATTCTTAAAAAGCTTATACTTCTATTTACTTTATGCTAATCAGAAAAAAATAGCAGAAATAGTCTTATTACTCGCTTCCTTGTAAGTAGAAGATAAGGGACAACCGTAGGTTAAAGTGATAGTCAAAAGCTGGTTGCTATGTCAATGAAGTTCCTTTGTTTATATGGTTAGGAGTTGAAAGTTCCTGTATGAGAAAAGTATACGTTTTTCATAGCAGAAACCAAACATAAGGAATGTCACAAAAACGACGAACTCCACGAAAAAAATGTATATAACATAAATTGTCTTTTAACGTGCTCTACATTTTGTGTGTAGTAAGTTTTTGTCCATCTTTTACGGTTTAGCAGTCATTCAAAATTTAGTAAAATTCATCCAGAATAAACTACTTTTCAGAAAATTCAAGATATACATTTCATTTGTCAGGTAAATGTGTTTAATATCCGAAATTTTAATCAAAATCGTTAGAGCCATTTTTGAGAAAATCAAAATTTTCGAAAAAAGTTCCATGTAAAGGGTAGTTGGGGGTGGGGGATTTTCTTGAAAATATTCGTGTCGCATCCTTGGAAGATACCAAACCTAAATACCAAATTTGGTTTTTAATGGACTTTTAGTTTTTGAGCTATGCTGTCCACAGACACACACATGCACCTTTTTGTAAAAATGCTTTTTATGGATTCAGGGGGACCCAAAACATGTATTTTCGGTGAAATCTCGGTATCGAATTTTTGGGTGGAATACAATACCTTCTCTATATACTATGTATAGAGAAAGTAAAAACATTTACTCTATGACAGGAATCGAAGTCATGACCTTTAGGATTACAGTCTCCCTTGTTACGCATTAAGCCACCACAGCAGTTGAAAAAACGCCTCCAGAAAAGGCTACACAACTCAAGAACGTAATTAATGAATGCTCAGTTGTTTTTTGTTTTTTTTTTGGTAGTGCTTAACGCCCGCTTTAACTACTTATGGCATCGCAGGCGGTGACACTGATGATACATGAATGAAGAAGGAGCACCGGTGGAATGCGATGGCGGGGGAAACCGGAGAACCCGGAGAAAACCTGCCCCAGCGCCGCTTTGTCAACCACAAATCTCACATTCGGTCGCTTGGGATTGAACTTAGGGCATCTAGGTGAGAGGTGAGTGGTCCAACCACTCGGCAACGGCGCGGTCTGAATGTTCAGTGTCGCACTGTCAAGTGATTAGTTCGAGATTTTACAGATTTTTGCGACATTAAACATTGAAAACGCTAGTAACGAACTGCTAAAAATCGATATTTCTATACTCGGGCAGCAGTTTTAAAGACATTCTAAGCCATTTTTTCAACCTGCTTTGCTTTAACTCCGACTTATCAGCACCTGATACCAACCAAAATCCTTTTCTGCCAGCATATCAAGAGTTAGTTGTGGGTACAATATTTCATGTTAAACAAATCTTTAGTAACTATATGCAAAGAAATAATGAGATCACGTAGGCACTTTTGATGGTCTTGCTAAGAAATGAAATAGAACTGATAGCTGTTGTGCGCTGGTTGCTTTTCATTACAACAACTTGAAAAATTAAAATTGCACGTTTGTCTGTTAGCAGGGCAGCGCTTGTTCAAGACAGCGAAGAGGGAGGGAATGGATGCGGCCATCTAAGCTATATCTATTTGGAAAGCCCGCTAGAACAAACAATTTTACCCTCTAACGCGAGGGAAAGGCTTAAAAACACAGCATCGCTGTCAGCAAGTGCTAATACTGCACAGTTAATGCAGCTAGGAAAGGAATTTAAGCAGCTCGCTTCAGAAACAATTGCTTTGAAAGCGCGGGTCACTGCAATCTTAAACCAAACCAGCATGCGCGGAAAAGAATTAAGCCTCTAGAAAGGGTATACAGAAACAAAAGAGGGTTTTATATGTATGCACTTATTCCATTTTAAAATTCCGTCTTTTACTTTCTCAACTGCTTATATACAGTAAGCAGAGGAAATACTGCATTCAATACTGCATTCCACAAAAAAAAGAAAAAAAAAAGAAAAAAAAATCTGATGTATTCCACTGATATGACTTTCTCTACATCTCTGCAAAAATATTATTAAAAAGCTTATGCTTCTATTTACTTCATGGTAATCGAGGAAAAATTAGCAGAATAGGCTTCCTTGTAAGCAGAAGCGAAATAAAGCAGTGGCATAGGTTAAAGTGACACTCAAAAGCTGGTTGCTATGTGACTGAAGTTCCTTTGTTTGTATGGACAGGAATTAAGAAATTCCCTTATGACAAAATTATAAGTTTTTCAAAGCTGAAACCAAAAATAAGGAATATCTCAAAAACGACCAAAAAATGTAATATAATATACATACATTTTTTGTGCAGTAACTTTTTGTCCATCTCTTACAGTTTAGCAGTTATGCAAAATTCCTAAAATTCATCCAGAATAAAGTAGTCTTCAGAAACTATACCCAGAAAGTTCAATATTTACATTTTACTTGTGATGGAAATAGATTTAATATATGGTATTTTATTCAAAATCGCTAGAGCCTTTTTTAAGAAACAAAATATTTTCGAAAATTTTTCCATGTAAAGGATAGTTACGGGTGGGGGGATTTTCTTGAAAATCTTCGTGTCGCAACCTTGGAAGATACAAAACCGTCTTTCGTCCACAGACAGACACAGACAGACACACACACACACACACAAAGCATTTTTGGAGAAAGGTCCGTGCGTGTGTGTGTATGTGTGTGGGGGGGCAGCATAGCTCAAAAATGAAAAGCGTTAAATACCAAACTTGGTACCTATTTAAGTTTGGTATCTTCCAAGGATGCGACATCAAGATTTTCAAGAAAATCCCCCCACCCCAACTACTCTTTACATGGGAATAATTTCGACAATTTTGATTTTCTCAAAAATGGCTCTAACGATTTTTATTAAAATCTCTTATATTTAAGATATTTACAAGCCAAATAAAATGTATATATTTACAAGGCAATTAATTTTCTGGGGCTGGCCTCTAAAGACTTCTTTATTCTGGATGATTGTAATTGAATTTTTCATAACTGGTAAACCGTAGAAGATAGAGAAAGACTTACTACACAGAAAATGTAGATCACGAAAAAACGCGCAATTTATGTCATATACATTTTCTTCCGGGAGTTGATCGTTTTTAACACATTCCTTGTTATTGGTTTCAGCTTTAAAACCTTACTTTTCTCATACGGTAATTTGTCAACTGCTGTCCATACAAACAAAGGAACCTCACCCACATAGCAACCAGCTTTTGACTATCACTATAACCTATGGTACTCCCTTATTTCGCTTCTACTTACAAGGAAGCAAGTAATAAGACTATTATTGCTAATTTTTTCTCGATTAGCATGAAGTAAATAGAGGCAAAAGCTTTTTAATAACAATAATTTGTTGCAGAGATGTAGAGAAAGTCAAGTGAATGGAATACAAGATTCTTTTGGATTCAGGAGGACCCAAAACATGTATTCCCGGTTAAATCTCGGTATCGAATTTTTGGGTGGAATGCAATACCTGCTCTATGCACTATGTACATTGTACGTGTAGAGAAAGTAATAAGATTTATTCATCCTTATTTAATGATACAAATCTTCTATAAACATCACAATATAAAACTTGATTAATAGTTAATAACCTTTATTATTTGTTATTGTTACATTCTTCAATATGGAAATGTATTAAAGAGTTTATTTATAACAGGGCTATTGTTGTACATCTGTTTGTAGTTAAATCGGTTATTGTATGAAACAGAATAATAACCGTTAGACTTTCCGCGTTGAGAGAGAACACATTACTGACGATTCTTCTATTTTGCGCATAGAATATAATGAATCGGTTCATGGTTATAAAAAAATCTGAATGCTCTATTCACATGGCTTTCTCTACCTATTCTATAACAAACTATTTTTACAAAATATTATTCTTCTCCTTACTTCAGGCTAATCGAGATAAAAATTCTGATTTCGTCTAAGCATGATTTCTAATGTATTTAGAAGGGCAATAATGGAACATGTTAGGTTAAAGCGAGAGTAGAAACATTTAAAAGCTTGTTGCTATGTGATGGTATTAATATTACCTTCTGTTTGCATGACCAGAATGATAAAAGTGAATAATAATTACCCGTTAAGGAACAGTTTAACTAGTAATAAGGAACATCTCTCAAATGGTTAACTCCAAAAACAGTTGTATACGACATAAATTGTGAGCTTTAACGAGATCTACATACCGTTGTGGAGTAAATTTTCGTCTATATGTTACAGTTTACCAGTTATGCGAAGGAGACTTCAGAGCCTACCTTCAGAAAATTCAAGAATATTCTGACGAGTAGCTTAAGCTTAAGGTGTTTTAAATACATTTGTTACAAAAACTCAAAATGTTCGAAGTCAAGTAGTTTGTGTTGGCAACGTCTTCGTGTCACATCCTTTAAACATGTTGAATTAAAAGTCTGGTATTTAACGGACTTTTCATTTTGAGTTACGCTGTTCACAGCCAGACACACAAGTTTTCTAAAATGTTTTTGAATTCAGGGGATCTTAAAACATATATTTTCGATAAAATCTTGACATTGACTTTTTGGGTGGAATACAATACACTCTATACCTATTATTTACATTGTACATACGTGCTAGATAAGGTAAAAACAAAGTTAAGTAATGAAAACATAAGGCATTCTTATGCTTCCACCAACTTTTGCAGATTTCTATATCTGAAAGAAGTGTTGTGTGGCAGTGTGAGGAAACTACACATTTATCATCTTGTTCCAAGTCCACTACACTCACGCCATCCAAGCCTCATCTGCGGGAAGCAATATTAACCAGTTAGTTGAAACGTCATTTTCACCCGTTGGAGTAGTTTAAAACATAAATACATAGCTCTAGGGAGCCGGCATTTTCCACAGAGAAAGCTGATAGCAGTCGATTTGTAAACCCAGGAGCGTTTCCTCCATGGCAGGAACTTTGTGATACACATTGATTTCCAGTGCTTTAATCATAGTTATTATTATTATTATTATTATTATTATTATTATTATTATTATTATTATTATTATAACTTTCTCTACATGTACTATGTACATAGTATATAGAAAATATATTGCAGTCCACCTAAAAATTTGTTTTAGTCTCCCCTGTATCCAAAAATAAAAGTATTTTCAGAAACAGTTCCGCGCGCGCGGGTGTGGGTGGGTGTGTGTGTGTGTGTGTGTGTGTGTGTGTGTGTGTGTAAACACAATAACTCAAAAAACGAAAAGTCTTTAAAATACCAAACTTGGTATTTAACTTTAGTATCTTCCAGGGATGCGACACGAAGCTTTTGAGAAAAATCCCTCCACCCCAAACTACCCTTTACATGGAAAAAAGTTTCGAAAATTTTGATTTTCTTCTAGATGGCTCTAGAGATTTTTATTAAAATCTCTTATATTTAAGATATTTATATGACAAATAAAATGTTTATCTTCAATTTTTCGGGAATGGCCTTTAAAGACATGTTTATTCTGGGTGAATTATGAGGAAGTTTGCATAACTGGTAAGAGAAAAAACCTTACCACACATAAAAAGTACAGCTCGCTAAAAAAACACATTAATTTTGCCTTGTGAATTATTAGTGAATATTTGTAGCATTAATTTTATTGATCAGTATAATAATATTCACAATGTTGTAACAAATTCCAGAATGTAAATTAGGTTGTTAAGTAATAATTACATTTACAACATATACTTTTTATATATATATATATATATATATATATATATATATGATATTACATTTAATTGAGAATAATGCATAAGATCAAAAGGTGTCGCGTGAATTCAAGTTATTCTTCCATCTACTCCAAGTTTACAAGTTAGGAAATGTTAAAAATAAAACTCTTTGATTTCGTAATCGTACGTAAATGCAGACATTATGTTCTCAGCAAGAGATTGCTGTATAAAGTTCTTCATCTGAGCTTTGCAGTTTCTCGTTTAGTAGGGAATCCTATTTTCTATTTGCGGTTCGTTAGCTTCGCAACTCTCATATCGATGACCGCCAACGCAGTTCAGCGTACAACTAACTTTATGTGGTATTGCTTTTGCTCCCGTCTGCCGATATTTGTATAGCATTTTCCTTGCTTTTCAGTAATCTTATATACACACGTGCCTAGTTGAAAACTTAAAAACTGCATGAATATGTATCTCCCTCTCCCCTTTGAGACGGGGAAGCTTGTGGTAGATATGAAGCAAAAGTTAACTGCAATAAAGATGCAGGCTACTTGGAGAAAATCAGTGAAAATATAAATTTCAGGAAAAGCAACAGTAATACAAGAGAAAAATTCGTTTCCGCAACAGTCACATGACATTCTCTATCCATTACTCATACAACATACAATTTCTTTCTCTACACTATACTATAAGGTATTGTATTGCACCCAAAAATTCGATAGGTACCGAAAATTCTCCGGAAATACATTTTTTTTTTGGAACCAGAATAAAAAAAACAGTTTTAAAACAATGTCCGTATGTGTGAGTGTGTGTGTGGCCAGCATAACTCAAAAACGAAAAGTTCGTTAAATACCAAACTTGATGTTTTAAGTTCAGTATCTTCCGAGGATGCGACTTTCATGTAAATTCCAACACCCCCAACTACCCTTTACATAACAAAAAATTGGAAAATTTTGGTTTTCTTCAAAATGGCTCTAATGATTTTTATTAAAATCCTTATATTTACGATATTTACATGACAAATAAAATGTATATTTTGGATTTTCTGGGGATAGAATCTGAAGATTTCCTTATTCTGGTTATATTTTTCTGAATTTTCCATGACTGGTAAATCGCAATAGACATGCAAAAACTTACTACACAAAAAATATAGATACTCTTAACACACTATATTTGTCATATACCTAAATGTTTTCGTGGAGTTGACCGTTTTTGAGATATTCTTTGTTATTAGTTTCAGTTTTAAAATACTTTTCTCATAATACGGAACCTGTCAACTCCTGGCCAGGCAAAGAAATGGATTTCGCTTGTTTCTCTTCTACTTTTAAAGAATTAAGTAATAAGACCGTTTTTGCTAATGTTTATCTTAATTAGCACGAGCAGATAGAAGAATAAGCGTATTAACAATAATTGTTACACAGGTGTAGAGAAGGTCATGTGAATGGAACACAACTGATTTTTTCCCTAACCAATCACATAGCACTTGTTTCATTTAGGGATTGTCAGAACTCTATATATGATAAGCCATGTGTGATTTCAGTATTCTCGGTTCTGTATCGACATGGGAGCCGAGGCCGTTATTGCATGGTCTCTTGAACGAGAAATCTCCGGTAATTCATCATTAATATCACATTGGAGTTGAATAGCTAGTAATTAATATCCCAGGTATCTTTCCCAGTTGACACGCAACGGTTCCTTTTTATTACTTTCTCTACACGTACTATGTGCATAGTGAATAGAGAAGGTATTGCACTCCACCAAAAAATTAGATACCGAGATTTCACCGGCAATATATGTTTTACGGTCTTTTGTATAAAAATAAAGAATTTTTAGAAGAAGGTCCGTGTGTGTATCTGTGTGTCTGTGAACACAATAACTCAAAAACCAAATGTGGGTAAAATACCAAACTTGGTATTTAAGTTTAGTATCTTCCAGGGACGCGACACGAAGCTTTTGAGAAGAATCCCTCTAACCCAAGCTACCCTTTACATGGAACTTTTTTCGAAAATTTTGATTTTATTTAACGGTTTTGTTTAAAATATCGTATATTAAAGATATTTACCTGACAAATAAAAGGTATGTCTTGAATTTTCTGGGAATAGCCTCTGAAGACTACTTTATTCTGCATGAATGTTACCGAATTAGGCATAACTGGTAAACCGTAAGAGATGGACAAAAACGTACCATATCAAAAATGTAGAGCACGTTAAAACACACAATTTATGTTACATACATTTTTTCGTGGAGTTGCTCGTTTTTGAGATACTCCTTGTTTTGGTTTCAGCTTTGAAAAACTTTCTCATACTGGAATTTGTCAACTCCTGTCGATACCAATAAAGGAACTTCAGTCACACAGCAACCAGCTATTGACTATGCTTTAACCTATGGTACTCCCTTATTTCGCTTCTACTTACAAGGAAACTAGTAGTAAGACTATTTCTGCTAATTTTTCCTCGATTAGCGAGAAGTAAATAGAAATATATGCTTTCTAACAATAATTAGTTGCAGAGCTGTAGAGAAAGTCATGTGAATGGAACACATGAGATGTTTAATTAGACGATAGTTCGTCTCTTGCAGCTTTAAAGTGAGAATATATACCTATGACACTTCCTGTTTCATCATGGGATCTAGTAGAAGCAGGACATCAAAGGAAAACTAAAAACCCTGATGTGTTACATTCACATGACTTTCTCAAGCTGTTCTACAAACTTTTCACATAAGATTATTCTTCATTCTGCACCTTGCAAATCGAAATAATCGTTAGCAGAATGTTTTACTTAGTTCCTTTTAAGTAGGAAGAAAATAAGGGAATACACTAGCGTAACCGATAGTCAAATGTTTTAAAAGCGGTCGTTATGCGATTGTCACTGCAAATCGCTTCTTTGCTTGGGCAGGTGTAAAACAAAAGAAAAAAACCGACACTTACTGTCTGAGAAAAATATAACTAGTGTACAACTGAAACCAATAACAAGGAATATCTCGGAAACAGTTACCTCCACAACAAAAATGTAAAATACGTAAATTGCGTGTTTTGATGAGATCTACATTTTCTGTGTTGTAAGGTTTTGTCTATCTCTTACGCTTTTAGCAGTTAAACAAAATTCGGCAAAATTCATCCAGAATAAAGAGGTCTTCAGAGGTTATTCCACGAAAATTCAAGATATACATTTTATTTGGTATGTAAATATCTTTAATATACTGGATTTTAATCAAAATTGTTAGCCGTTTTTTTTAGAAAATCAACATTTCAAATTTTTTTCCATGTAAAGTGTGGGGTAATTTTCTTGAAAATATTCGTATCGCATCCTTGGAAGATACCAAACCTAAATACCAAGTTTGGTATTTAACTGTCTTTTCGTTTTTGAGCTATGCTGTCTAAAGACACACACACACGCGCGCGCGCTTTTTTGTTGTTGTTTTGATTCAAGGTGTCCTAAAACATGCATTTCAGGTGAAATCTTGTTATCGAATTTTAGGGGGGAATACAATAATTCCTCTATACACTATATACATAGTAGGTACGTGTAGAGAAAGTAAAAAGACAAACGTCAACCAGTTAACAGAAGCAAGGAATGTTTCCAATGGCAAAACCGTCGGAGGGAGATTCCGGAAGGATACCACTCTGCAGTCACTATGGGCTTATTGTGGAGGATAGGATGATATGAGAGTATTCAACGGGCAGCGCTACGAGTCCGCGCCTTGACCCTGACTTAATTCTCCAAGTCTTAAAGAGCAGCTGGAATGAATCGGAGACGAAATGAAAAGTCAGGAAATTTAGGGCAATGAAGCAGCCTCCCCAGCTCTAGAAACTCTAGGGACGGAGAGGTGGGCCGGGGGAATACAATCCAGGACCTGCCGAAGGTCAGTCCTAGAGAAACGCCTGAGTCACCTACCTCTGTATTATGGTGTGAATGGAAAGTCATGTCAGTTCGTTAAAGTGACTATTTCGTTCATTACAGGTGATCGTAGCAAGTGGCGCGTAAAATTCCAACTCATTATCTTTGCATTTTAACCGTTTTTATCATACCCACGCGCAATTGTTTTCTCTCTGAATTTCGATTTTGGTTTTATATAGTTACTAGTAGTAACTATTATGTCGATAGTTAGAAAACTATCAAGTGACATTACATCAGTGTTACATATAATGAATTTATATTTATTTATACATTTTAACACTCTTTGTTTTTATGTGCATGCAAAAAAAAAATCTGATGTGTTACACTCACATGACTTTCTCTAGCTGTTCTGCAAACTTCTTATATAAGATTATTCTTTTTTCTGCACCTTGCTAATCGAGATACTCATTAGCACATGTTCTTATTACTTAGTTACTTATAAGTAGGAAAAAAATAAGGGAATACACTAGGCTAAAGCAATAGTCAAATGTTTTAAAAGCTGTCATTATGCGATTGTCATTACAAATCCCTTCTTTTCTTGGCCAGGAGTAGAACAAAAGAAAACCGCACACTCCCGTCTGAGAAAATTATAAGTTCTTCACAACTGAAACTAATAAGAATGAATACCCCGAAAACTGTAAGCTCCACGAGAAAAATGTATATGACATAACTTGTGTATTACCCCAAGTCTTTTAATTGTACAATTTCGCAATATTGAAATATATATATATATATATCATTCGTATTAAGTATATCATATTTGGTCTGAAAATAAAGAGAGTCACACAACAATAATAATAGTAAGTATTTATATCTATTCAGGCTGTAACAACAATGTAGAACACAAATTGGTGGACGTATTCCTCACACATAGACGAGGAAATTATGTTATATAATCATGGGTCTGGAAACGCTTTGCTACCATGTTACAACTCATTTTCTCCAGCTTATTAATCATGGGATTAATTTTCTGTATATAAGGAACATTTATTTAAAAATATTATAAGAATAGAAATTAAACTTTGCACACTTCGTTCCTATTATTTAATGAACAGTTTGCTGCAAAAAGTTCTGTCTTAACTGTTCACAAAGAAGTTTTCACTTGGATACAGGATGTTTTGTGCTTAACAAATATTGTTTTAAGAAACAAGTAGTTGTAACAAATTGTTCTTTGTAGCAATTTGTTGCTTATGATATAAAGGAAATGTGTACAAAGTATAAGTTCCAGAATTTGTACTACTCAACTTGTAAAATGTTTCTTATGTTCTGTAGGATCAAATTAGGTTATGTTGCTTAAATTTGTATAAAACCTGGATTCTATAACAGTTTACAAACCATAGTGCTTAATAACTCTGTCAGATTTCAAGTCAATAGTTGACTATTGTGCCAAGTGGTACCTTAATTCAAATGCAGAATGTTCACTTTTCTGGAGGTCATAGACTAGATGGCATTTTGTGAAATAAAATAGCATTTTTATTTAGTTATTAAGAAATCCACATTTCTTACAGCGAGAATTGAGTGAGAGATAAATAAAATTAGCAGAATCATTCATTACTCGAGGTTTTAAAATGCAGTGACCTTATAAAGTCAGACTCTTGCCAAATAAATCCATTATTATACTCTTTACTTTAAAATAAGGCAACATGGTGCTTGTGTTCTACTTTAAACCTGTTCCTTCCCTCCCCCGCCCTTGCTGTTTAGCTCACACCCCCTCTCAGCCGCAAATTGAACCAATTTGAGATCAAACTGTGGTGGGGCTGGAACAGCAACGGGTTTGGAATACTGACTAGCCCGCAATCTTCCTCCATACTTCAGCTGTAGCGATGTGTTACCTAATGGCGTAAACACTACACATGTTCGCCCACTTTTTCCCAACGTTTCAGTATGTAATAGAAGGCATTCCATACCAGAGTCAATTTTGTGGTATTTATGGGTTGTTCGCGAGAACACGAGTATATCCCGTTCAGACCTTGTGCTCCATACCACCGATCCTGCCAGCCTTTTCTGAAATAAGATCTATGGCGTGTTATGACATTCGAGGTCATTTGTACCAACTTCTGTTTCAAAAGTGCAGCGTGTCGGAAGTACCTCCCTTCAATTAAGGGGACTAAATGCAAAAATCTGATGTGTTCTCATGACTTTCTCTACATCTCTGCAACAATTTATTGTTAAAAGGCTTATACTTCTATTTACTTCATGTTAAGCGAGAAAAGATTAGCAGAAATAAACTTAAAACTTGTTTCCTTGTAGTAGTAGAAGCAAAAAAAAAAAAAAAAGGGGAGTACCATAGGTTAAAATGATAGTCAAATGCTGGTTGCTATGTGACTGAAGTTGCTTTGTTTGTATGGACAGGAGTTGACAAATTCCTGTATGAGAAAAGTACAAGTTTTTCAAGGCTGAAACTAAAAACAAGGAATATCTAAAAAACGATCAACTCCACGAAAAAAATGTATATAGCATAAATTGTGTGTTTTAATGTGCTCTACATTTTTTTGTTTGGTAAGTTTTTTTCTATCTCTTACAGTTTACCAGTTACACAAAATTCCGTAAAATTCATTCAGAAAATTCAAGATATACATATTATTTGTCAGGTATATATATATCTTTAGTATACGATATTTCAATCAATATTTTTAGAGCCATTTTTTAGAAAATCAAAATTTTCGAAAATTTTTCCATGTGATGGGTAGTTGGGGACGGGGGGATTTTCTTGAAAATCTTCGTGTCGCATCCTTGGAAGATACTGAACTTAAAGTTTGGTATTTAACGGTCTTTTCGTTTTTGAGCTATGCTGCCTACAGACATACGGACATTTTTCTAAAAATGTTTTTTTTTATTCAGGTGGTCTCAAAACATGTATTTCCGGTGAAATCTCGGTATCGAATGTTTGGGTACAATGCAATACCTTCTCTATACACTATGCACATAGTAGGTACGTATACAGAAAGTAAAAACAGAGATTGGGTTGTTAAAAAAAAGTAATAGTAAAATAATTATCTCCCGAGCACATTTTATTTTGTCATAAACATAATAGAGACCGTCTCAGTTCCATCCTGTTTCATCTCACTTTAAAAATCATGAAATTTCCGTCTCTTGCTAAAACGTATCTTTAAAAGAGGGAAACTGCAGCTACAGAGTCTATATGATAAATATGCCAATTTTACTTTCTCTAGCACGTGTAATATTACGTATGCATTAGGCAGAGAAGGTGGTGTTATTCCATTTAAAATTTCGCCAAAATACATGTTTCGAGGACACCTGAATAAAAACAAAATTTTTATAAGGACAGCAGAACTCAAACTTGCTATTTAAAATCAGTATCTTCCAAGGATTCGACACGAAGTTTCCAGTAAAATCCCACACCCCAAACTACCCTTTACGTGGAAGATTTTTTGACATTTTCTATTTTCTCAAAATGGCTCTAACGATTTTGATTAAAACACTATTTACTAAACATATTTACATCAGGAATGAAATGTACATATTTTATTTTATGGGAATAGAATCTGAAACGGTTTTCGTTTCGATGACCTTTTGCATAACAGGTAAATGTAGGAGATAACAGCTTCTTACTGCACAAAAATGCTATCTGTTTAAACTCCATATCAATTTACTAGAGTTGCAACAGTATATTAGCCCGCTGTGTGTTTTATTATTTCAATCAATATTTTTGCACAGGGTTCATATAGGAAATATCTGCTTCATCAGACTGAGCAGATTGTAGAACGCAAAACCTTAGTGCGGAGAAGTTGCTTTTATGTTCGCCAAGGTTACTTGCTTTGTTAATATCAGTAACACAATTGCCTTTGTAGAGCAAGATTTTTAGCACATTAGAGACATAAGTAACTGAGTCAAGTCTAGAGAAAGGTTATTTCCCAAAAAGTCAATAGCTCGGGACTTCTTCCTTATAAAGAGCGGTCACGGGAGTTAAATACAAAGAACTTACCAAGTTAGTCACGTGACAACGCTATTTTCGCGCTTCTTTTCAGCCAATCAGGAAGGAGTTCAGTATTGGAGATTTTAGGTATTTAAGCCATGCAGGTGGGTATTTACCAGGAATCAGGTTTGTTGCTGTTGCAGCGTATTCTGCGTGATAAACGCGATGCTGTACGCGGTACGCTATAAGCTGTACGTTGTGCGTACGGGAACGCGGAGGTGTGAGTGCATAAGTATGTCATTTTATTATGCGAGATATTGCACGAGTTAATTTGTCGCGTAACAGAAAAGTACGCAGTAATTACCATTGACCGTCGTCAACAAGAACTTAGCAACAGCAGAAAATAGCACTAGTTAATAACATTTCTACGTTTTCAAGAATTCTTATGTTGGGATTAGTGCCTCAACCAGCAACAAAGGAGAATAAAGTATTCATTTAGTGGAATCCAAAGTGAAGTACTTCTAATTTTGAGTCTACCTTGTGTTACATACCTTAGTCATTCTTATTCCCCCCGAGTGAAAATAAACTTGTGCTCTAAAGGAACGAGCAAAGTCGGTGCAATCAAGGAACTTTTCAGAGGTATGTACACGTTTGTTTAAGTATTTCACGGGTGCTAATCTCGACCGACTCCGAGGTTGACAAATGAACGACAACATACACAAACATGGGCAGAGTTTACCATTTTCTGGATATTCATTCTTTTTCGTTTACATTTTTAAGTGCTTATACTTTTTCTCAAATGAGAAGGCGTCATCGTTTCTTTCCTTTTAT
Organism: Hymenopus coronatus; assembly: GCA_030762935.1. NCBI lineage: Eukaryota > Metazoa > Arthropoda > Insecta > Mantodea > Hymenopodidae > Hymenopus > Hymenopus coronatus. The sequence continues at coordinate 135,808,503 of CM060888.1, read as the reverse complement.
TTTCCATTCTGGTCAATAATTTAAGACTATCTTAGAAGGCTTGACTGTCGCTTTAACCTAGTGTATTCCCTTATTGTTCTCGAATCTGCAAGTAAAATTGAAATTGACTTTTTTTTTATGGATGCTATTTAACTACTGTGGTTCTTAGAGATTGTGTAGTGAGCGTGAAATACCGGTTAATTTTGCCGAGAGATTCTTTTACGTTGCATGAATCTACTACACTGACCATCAGCTTTATTTCCTTTATTTCCACCCTGTTAAGGATTTCTACGCCCGAAAAATCCAGTACTCTCTGTAGATTTGGAATCCGCTACCCTAGAAACCAGAACCTACGTATTATTCCTTGACCACGGAGGACGACAACTTACAAGAAAATATGTAGTAAAACCATTTCTGCTAATGTTCATTTCCATTAGCATGCAGGAGATAAAACAATATGCTTTTGTAAGAATAATTTATTGCAGAGTAGCCATGTGAGTGGCCTCATTTGATTTTCGTTTTACACTTCAATGATCGTAAATTTTAGTAAGGAAAACAGAGAAACGCCTTTAAAGACAGAAAAACTTTAACGTGAAATATTTTAACTCTTACCTATAATTGAAAGTTGAGGACATTGGATACAGATGTTATTATTCAATTTTTGCAATAAAGTAAATAATTTTTTCTGTATCAGAAAATGAAACCATTTTATAAGTCCGTTATATTACAGAAACAGTAAAATAAGGAATCGTGTAGCTGCTTAACGCATTTTAATGTATTTTCTTTTCTTTCCACCCTTGGTTCATTATTTTCATGGTGGTTTAGTTATTTTCATTAGCTTACTTCAGTAGGCACTTAAATAAAGTGTAAAACTACTACAGGTGTGTAACATCCCAAGATGATAAACCTTTCGTTGGGAAGTTTAAAGTCTCTATTTCGTAACAACATAACATACCATTATAAATTCTGAACTGATATTTTCACAACGAACACTGCTACTAAATAGTCACATGTTTTAATTACTACATTTTCGCACAAATTTAGATCATTGTTTTCTTTCTGTGATGTCTCTAAAGAAATGAAAGTATGAAAGAAATACTACACGAAGTTCGTAAATGTTGAGAATGCATCAGGAAACTTAAACAAAACTATTATTCGCCAGGGAGAACAAGCAACCTGGATATTTCGAGGACTGAAATGCACTTTTGTTTTACTTTTATGCAACATCTGCAGGTCCCTAGCCAAGCCGTTTGAGAAAAAGAAACATACGCAATTCTTCAGTAGTGCTTTCGAGGTTGACGTTTGTTTTTATTTTCTCTATCACAATACACTAAGAAGTATATAGATTTGTAGTTTAACATCCTTTAACCTCATTAGTCATATCGGAAGATGAATGAATGAAATGGGTGAAATGATACTCAAATTAGCCCGAGATCCATGGGGGTTAAAATTACTCGACATTCATTCTTTCAAAATAAGAGAAACCCCCGAAAAAAGACCTTATCCGAGTAACTCACCCTATCGGAGACACGAACACAAAAACCCTCTTGTTTGCGAGACAGATACACTTCCACCGCATTAACCAAATAAAGTGACTGTATGTTTAACGTACATACTTAATATTTTTAGAAGTATATCTTAATATTACATTTTACACTCCTTAAAACAAGCTAAGAATGCAAACATTAAGCACTTTTATTACGTCAGTGTACTTACATTTTAATCTAAAAATGTATATTTTAGTACCAAACTTTTACTAAAAGTCAACTTTTTTTTTTTTTTTACTTTCTCTAGTCCCTATGTACACTATACATAGGGAGAGAATTATTGTATTCCATCCAAAAATTCGATGTCGAGATTTCACCGGAAATACATGTTTTAGGACCCCCTGAGTCCAAAAAAAAGCATTTTCAGAAACAGGTCCGTGTGTGTCTGTGTTGTATGTGTGTGGCGGGGGGCAGGGGGCGGACAGCATAGCTCAAAAACGAAAAGACGGTTAAATACCAAACTTGGTATTCAAGGATGCGACACGAAGATTTTCACGGAAAAGTTTTCGAAATTTTTATTTTTCTTAAAAAAAGACAGATTTTTAAATAGCGTTAAGGACGTAATGAGAAGATTACAGTATATGAAATAATTCGTTTACTACAACTGCAAACAATTGATAAAACAATATTCTTGCTTGGATGTTGATTATTATATCCTTTTAGCACTTGATTAATAAAAATGTATTTACGGTAATTTTAGATAGGAAACGTTAGACATTTATAGAGCTTCAAAACTGATTAGAAAATAACGTGTCAAATTTAATGTTAGAACTATTTTGACTTGGTTAAGCGGTCTTTACTCCGTGAATTTGTTAAAGCCGCTTCGCATGTCAGGTTTATACACTACTCTCCTCCTTATTGCATTTTCTTAACGCGCACTGAGACATTCTCAAGTACTGCCGCTTCCAGCCAAGAAAATTAAATTATTTTCCCATTCCCTGATTCTACATTTGCGGCGTTAAACTCGCAGTATGTGTCTTAACACAAGCAGTAACTTTTAATTAACCCAGCTGCATTATTATACAAGTTTATCAGTCTTTGTACAACAGAAGTTAACCACCAAAATGCTACAAACGTTAACTTCAGTTGCAGTTATCCCAATGAAAATTAAACCGTTGTGGCAACACTTTACAATTTATCCACTTCTAGCAAAGGCCGAAGCAGTGTTTCAGTGCGCTTATACCAATAAAGCTTACATTTTTTAAACTAAAAAATCTTATGTGTTCCATTCACATGACTTTCTCTATATCTGTGCAACAAGTTATTTATGTTTCTGTTTACTTCATACTAATCGAGAAAAAATTAGCAGAAATAGTCTTATTACTTACTTTTAAGTAGACGCGAAATAAGGGAGTAGCATAGGTTAAAGTGATAGTCAAGCTGGTTAGTATGTGACTGAGGTTCCTTTGTTTGTATGGACAGGAGTTACAAATTCCTGTATGAGAAAAGTATACTTTTTAAAGCTGAAACCAAAAACAAGGAACATCTCCAAAACGCTCAAACCCACGAAAAAAAAAAATATATATAACATAAATTGTGTGTTTTATCGCAATCTGCATTTTTTGCGTAGTAAGTTTTTGTCTACCTCTTACGATTTAACAGTTATGCAAAATTCAATAAACTTCATCCAGAATAAAGAGGTCTTTAGAGGCTATTCCCCCAGAAAATTTAGGATATACATTTTATTTCACATGTAAATATCTTAATTATAAGAGATTTTAATCAAAATCCTTAGAGCCATTTTTTAGAAAATCAAAACTTTCGAAAATTTGACCATGTAAAGGGCAGTTCGTGTCGCATACTTGGAAGATACTGAACTTGAATACCAAGTTTGGTATTTAATGGACTTTTCGTTTTTAAGCTATGCTGCCCACAGACACAGACACACACACACACAGACACACGGACATTTTTCTAAAAATGCTTTTTTTTTATTCAGGGGGTCGCAAAACACAAATTTCCGGTGAAATTTCGGTATCGAATTTTTGGGTGCATTACAATACCTTCTCTATACAGTATGTGCACAGTAATTCTTACAAAAGATTATTATTGTATGTGCATCATGATAATCGAGATAAGAATTAGAGAAATAGCCTTGATTCACTGTAAGTAGAAGTGGAATAAGGTGACAAATTAGGCTAAAGCAATACTCAAATCCTTTAAAATCTGTTTACTGTATGAAACAATGTTCGCTTTCAGAAGAGTAAGGGACTTTAAAATTGAAATGATAACAAAGGATATCCCGAAAACGGACAACTCTACGAGACGAACGTACCTATATTACATAAATGGCGCGTTTTAATGCGATTTACATATTTGTATAGTAAGTTTTTGTCTATCTCTTACGCTTTAACTGTTATACAAAATTCTGCTAAACTCATTTATAGAATAAAGAAGTCTATTCCAGAAAATTCAAAATATACATCTTATTTGGGATGTAAATATCTTTAGTTTACGGCATTTTAATCAACAAAGATAGAGCCACTTTTTAGAAAAACAACATTTCAAAACTTGTTTTCATGTAAAGAAGGATGGTTTGTAATGCGGTATTTTCTGAAAATCTTCGCATGGCACTTCCAACTGCCAAGTGCAAGGATTCAGCGGCGGGGGTATAAGAACGCCTGTTTCTAATCACATATGTATGCGCGGCATTGTGGTAAGTAATAATGTTTGTTCAATGTACATTTTTAACACAATACTTACCATTTAAACCTATTTTTGTAATTACGTATATAGCTGTTTTCTTTAGCTTCAATAAGGTGCTTGCATTGTATAGGTCTATCAGGCTTACAATACGATTCTTTACAACAATGCAGGCTCTGCGAAATAGAAACCCATAATTTACACACGTGCCTGTAATGCCCCGTTTTCTATACTTAATACTGTATTCCAAGTTGCCATGGCTTATTGAAAGAAGATGAAACATTCTCTACCACGTACATAGTAGCTAGAAAAAGGTATTGTAATGCAGCAAAAAATTCCATTCCAACATTTGACTAGATATAACGTTTAAAGGAGTGTGCGTGTGTGTGTGTGTGTGTTTGCCTGTGTGTACTGTGCACAGCATAGTGGAAAACTAAATAACAATATTGATACTCAAGTTCAGCATCTCCCAAGGATGAATAATGACTTTTTTCAAGAAATGTCCGCACTCAAACAACCCTTTACGAAAATGGCTCTAACAATTTTGATTAGAGTGTGACATTTTCATTATAAACGAAAAGTATGTATTACATTTTCTTGGAATAGCCTCCGAACTACACTTCATTCTGAATGATTTTACAGAACTGATAAACAATAAGTAGTAGACAAAAGATTACTACAAAAGAATGTATATCCCGTTAAAATACAGGATTCATTTCAAATTCATTGTTTTCTTGTGGAGTAAACCTTTAAAAAAACATTCCTTGTTACTGGTTTCAACCGTTCCAGTTTTCCTATACTTATACTTTTCTTAAACAGGAAGTAGTCATTATTCTTTTTTCTTTTTCCTGGTCAAGTATAGGCAGAGCGACCAGTGCTTAAAGTGTTGTCAGTCTTAGTAATTAATTGTCTTATTCACATTGTACCTATAAGGATATACGTACTAAAATCATATCTGCAAGTATTTATCTTGTGACGTAGATAGAGGAATCACTTTTTTAAAGTAATTATCGAAGAATGGGTAGAGAAACGTCTGTAAATGTGACATTATTTTTAGCTGTGCAACAGAGATGCAATATCCTGTACATTGTTGAATACGGAATACAAATATTATAATAAACATTATTACATATTAATTACCCATATTACGTCATTGCTATAGAAAATATGTCATTGCTAATGTTGGCACAATGAGTAGTATCTTTATTCAATATTGAAGAGAGTAACTACCTGTTTATACCCAAAGTCGCGGGTTCAAACCCGGCGGAGGACGATGTAAAAGTCCATCCTTAGCATGGAAGGAAGTAAAGCCGTTGGGCAAAATTAAGCGGTCTTTCACGCCCAATTTAGAATGGGACGCTGAGAAGCACAGCAGTTGCAGCGCGTCCATAAATAACACGCCATTTACATTTTGTTTATAACGGTAGAATCGCAAAAGTATGTTTTCATTGCTTTTTTCTTTGGCTAACCTATTTTAAAGTATTGGTCTATAACCGGATTCCTGAGCAACAGAGACAAGCTGTGTGGAACGCTACGGTTTATCAACCTTAACACGCCAAACAAAAACAAACAAACAAACAAATTATGGTCAACAGCTACTATGAAGAGTTAGTCGCCCTCCGTGCTGTAATGGTTATCATGCTAAATTCATATACCCAAGGTCCCGGGTTCAAACCTGGCGGAGGATGATGGACTTTTTCGGGCATAAAACCCTTAGCATGGCTTCCTTCGGAAGGGAAATAAAGCCGTTGGTCCCCTGTCGTAGATTTATGGCACGTAAAAGAACCTCAAGCCTGATAGAGACGTCTCTTTCACGCCCAGTATAGAATGGGACGCTGGGAACCACAGCAGTTAAAGAGCGTCCATAAATAAAACTCTATTCCTTTTCTATGAAGCGTTGTGCTATATAGTAAAAACGCTCTCAATTTCACCGATCGTTATATTTTCCTATACTAGGATCTTTATTAGCTTTTTAAAAATATCGTAGTAAATAAAAGGACTAAGCAAGCGTTTTATCGCGAATGCTATATTTAATTATTCTAAATAAATGCTGATATGTTTCTTTCACATGACCTCCTCAAACTATTCTGCGACAAATTACTTGCTAAAAGACAATCTTTTATCTATTCCATCTAATCACGATAAACATTAACAAAAGAAACAAGGGAAATGCACTAGTTTAAAGCGAATGTCAAATCTTTTAAAATCCGTGGTTCCGTGGTTGTTACTTTGAAACTCCGTTCTCTTGGCATATTCAGGAGAAAATGATTAAAGAAAGAAACACTAATGAGGACTTCCCAATAGCGAAAAGTATAAATATGGCAAAAAGTAAGCCTTAACACCACAAAAATTTAAACTACGTAAATTGTGTGTTTTAACATTACATTGTTTGCTTAATAATGTCTTGTTTATCTCGTACGGTTTGCCACTTCTGAAAAATTCAAGCAGAATGAGACTATTTTCAGAAAATTATATACATTTTATTTGTGAAGTAAATATCTTGATGTATGACATTTTAATAAAAGTCGTTAAAGTCTTTTTGAGAAAATCGAAAATTTCAGGAGTAACCCATGCGAGGGGCGGTTTGAGGTGGAGGGTTTTTCCTGAAAAATCTTCCTGTCATATTTTTGAAATATATTGTATTTAAATAACAAGGTTGGACTAAATCAACTTTGAGTTTTTGAGTTGTACTGTTCGGACTCCACACTCACGCACGCGCTCGCACGCACACAAAAGGGACCTTTTTACTTTCTCTAGCCCCGTATGTAGAATGTACACAGGGATAGAGAAGTATTGTATTCCATCCAAAAATTCAATGTCGATATTTCACCGGAAATACTTGTTTTAGGACCCCCGAGTCCAAAAACTGCATTTTCATAAACAGGTCCGTGTGTGTGTGTGTGTGTGTGCGTGTGCGTGGACAGTATAGCACAAAAACGAAAACACGGTTACATACCAAACTTGATATTTAAGTTTAGTATCTTCCAAGAATGCGACACGAAGATTTTCAAGAAAATCCCCCCACCCCTAACTACCCTTTACATGGAAATATTTTCGAAACTGTTGTATTTCTTAAAATGGCTGTAACGATTTTGAATAAAGTACCACATATTAAAGACATTCCTATTACAAATAAAATGTATATGTTGAATTTTCTGGGAATATCTTCTAAAGAACTGTTTTTTCTGGATGAATTTTGCTTAATTTGACATAACTAATAAACCGTAAGAGATAGAACAAAACTTACTATACAAAAATGTACATATTGTTAAAATACACAAGTTATGTCACACTACTTTTTTTCGTGCAGCTTACCGTTTTCGAGGTATTCCTTGTTATTAGTTTCAGTTGTGAAGTACTTATACTTTTCTCAGACGGAAGTGTCCGTTTTTCTTTTGTTCTACTCCTGGGCAAGCAAAGAAACGATTTGCAATGACAATCGCATAACGACAGATTTTAAAACATTTGGCTATCACTTTAGCCTAGCGCATTCCCTTAGTTTCAATCTACTTATAAGGAACTAAGTAATGCAATTCTGCTAATGTTTATCTCGAATAGCATGGTGTTGAAAGAAGAATTACCTTTTGTAAGAAGTTTGTTTGTGGAGTAGCTAGAGAAAGACATGTGAGTGTAACACATCAGATTATAATGTTTTATTTGTATTCAGGGGATCTCAAAACATTTATTTTCCGATTTACATTTATTCACATTTCTCGATATGAATACAGCTAATACATTACAGACTGACCATATTTTATAGAGCCGATTTAGAATTATGAGGAATGAAGAGTAACTGAAAATCGGACACATATTTACAAACTCTGTGCCGATATCAGTTCCATAAAAGTAATACATGTTCATCGCATGCATGTTTCACTTCACCAACTTGTATCCAAGATATCGCAATCTGTAATTACAAAAAAGAAAGAACAATAAATTTAAAACAAATGTTATGATCGGATCTCTACATTTAGTTTTTTAGATGTCGCCTTTTCACGGTTATTGGTTATTTCCTACGCTGATTATATTCTAAATTGCTATGAATAAAAGGATAGAATTACTGCAGTGGTTAATCGTTTCCTTGCTATAATCCCCATTTAATGGTAATTTCTGCCAGAATAACCAGGTCAGAACAAAGTTCCATTAGCCAAAGTTATTTCCATTACTTCCACTCTGAAACATATACCAATATCCGCTACTTAAATGCTATACTCAATAGAACGACTAACTATCCGGGGATTAGTTCCAAGTTTTTACTTTCTCTACACGTACTGTGTACATAATGTGTAAAGAAGTTATTGCATTCTACCCAAAAATTCGATACCGAGATTTCACTGGGAATACATATTTCGGGCCCCCCTGAATCCAAAAAAAAAAAATATTTTTGGAAAAAGGTCCGTGTGTTGTGTGTGTATGTGTGTACCTGTGGACACCATAGCTCAAAAACGAAAAGACCGTTAAATACCAAACTTGATTTTTAAGTTTGGTATCTTCCAAGCGTGAGACACGAAGATTATCAAGAAAATTCCCCCTCCCCAAACTACCCTTTATATGGAAATATTTCCAACATTTTGATTTTCTCAAAAAATGGCTCTAATGATTTTGTTTAAAATCTCTTAAATTTAAGATATTCACATAACAAATAAAATGTATATCTTGAATTTTCTGAGAATGGCCTCTGAAGATCTCTTTATTCTGGATGATTTTTATTGAATTTTGCATAACAGGTAAACCGTAAGAAATAGACAAGAACTTACTGCAGAAAATATGAGATCACGTTAGAACACACAATTTATATCATACACATTTTTTTCGTGGAGTTGATCGTTTTTTAGATATTCCTTGTTATTGGTTTCAGCTTTAAAAGACATACTTTTCTCATACAGGAATTTATCACTCCTGTCCATACAAAGAACTTCAGTCACATAGCAACCAGCTTTTGACTATCACTTTAACCTATGGTACTCCCTTATTTCGCTTCTACTAACAAGGAAGCAAGCAATAAGACTATTTTTTTCTCGATTACCATGAAGTAAATAGACGCATATGTTTTCTACAATAATTTGTTGCAGAGATCTAGAGAAAGTCATGTGAATGTAACACATCAAATTTGTTTCACTTTGTAATTCAAGAGCAGATTAAATGTTGAAAACTTGCAAAAGATTACGTTTTCAGTTCAAGATTGAATCTTGCGATTTAATTCAATGCATATGTTATCACAGTCCGCACAATATTTATATACTTAAATAGGTCTAAACATTTTCAGTTTGACTGTACGTGCCATCTGGTAAACATTCACAAAGACAACACAAGGCAAATTTGCATGTTCTTATGACTATATTGTATTTGTATTTCGTTCAATACGAATGCTGGGTAATTATCGAGAAGTGGAATGATCACTTAATCGATATTCAATGTTACCTATCTCAGTAGCTACACTGCTGCTTACTGGCCACATCCTAGATACGCTGCTTAGCGAAGACTACTGACTGAAAACTACATTCTTGGCTTGTCAATAGACCGCTGTTTAATTATCGTTCACGAACATCGTAAGTAGAGATGGTTTATCAATTTGCATTCCACCCGAGAAGCCGATAGAGAGATTTCACAGGAAATATGTACATGTTTTGAGATTCGGAATCTAAAAATGCAGTTTAGTAAAAATTCCGCGTGTGGATGTGAGTGTCTGAATATCATGACTAAAACACGAAATGTCCGATGAATATCAACATTGGTATTCATGTTCAATATCTTCCTAAATTCTGACACGAATAAAAAAAATGTATTAAGGTTTCGATCAGTTAAAAGTATACTGACAGCTAGAGAAAGTGATGATTTTCAACAAATCCCACCACAAACTACTCTTCATATGGAAGTTTTCCAAAAATTTTTATTTATTAAAAGATTTTCTCTAATGATTTTGAATAAAATTCAAATATGTTAAATATCTTTTGCACAAGTGTTAATCGTAAGAAATGGAGAAAATCTTACTAACTTAAAATTTAGATCTCATTAAAACACATAATTTACATCAGATGCTTTTTTTTTGGAGTTAATGATTTCCGAGATATGCCCTGTTATTGGTTTCAACTTTAAAATACTTATACATGTCTCAAACGGGAATTCGTTATTCGACTTTTCTTTTGTTTGTTTCACTCCTGGCCATTCAAAGAGAACCGTCGCATAGCAACAGCTCTACAAACATGTGACTATCGCTTTAGCCTAATGTATTCCCTTGGGTATTTCCCTTGTATTTACAAGCAGCCACAATAACACCATTTTCTGCTTATATGGATTAGAATGACGTATATAGAAGAATAAATAATGTTTGTTAAGAATAGTTCGTTTGTAGCAGAACTAGAGAGTAATGTGAATGGAGCACATCAGGTTTTTAAGTCTATTCTCACCAGAAACAAACAACAATAAAAACTACCTTTTAGCAATATCCTAAAATGTAGGGAGTAACTTCTCACGTTTCAAAATACGAACAAAAGGTGATAACTATGCAAGTGACGGAGTTGGATGGCGGTCATAAAACCGGTGTCCTTTAAGATATACACAATGCAGTAGTTGAACGCGTCATAAACGTGAAAACAAATTATGAAAAGAAAACATTGTGGAAACAGGAAGTTCAGTGCAAAGAAAAGAAAATGGATGTTTGTAGAGGATACTGAAGTGTGTGCTCCACTTCCGCCCGTGACGTAATTATGTCCATTAACATGGACAATTGAAATATCATCATCATCGTCCTTTGTGAGCATATTTCAGTGGGAAATCGCATCTACAAAAGGAAGATAATTTCCCTCTGCCTCTTGTGTTTGTACGACTGCTTCGTCCTACGCTGCTGTTGTTAATTGTTTTAACAGCTGGTTATACAGTGTTGTTAACATTCCACCGTGCAATATCTCTCAATGGCAAGTGTACTTTCCTTCGTGCCTTGCATATTTCAATGACTGAGGGAACGAGAGGCAACTTCAGGTTGCTGGATATGGCTGTTTTATGGCTTAATGATTTCAGTCTATCCTGCCCGTAACGCAAGAAAACTTTACAATGTTCATTTCTGATAATATATAAAAGTTATGCTTTCATTCATTTTCCAGCAGTGAAAACATTAAATCTGATAAAAGGTTCTAATAGGTAGAGGAAGAGGTGGGAATATGGAACCACACTTTGTTTTTAAGTTTTATATATATTCGATATAACTATCAATTCGATTCATACTAATTACCAAATTTCGTATCCCCTATAGATTGATCTCTAACCCCTTAGTTAATTTATATCTGTACCAAGCGAGAAAACTAGTATTTATTTTATTTTATGAAAATGTAACAAACTCGCCGACAAAGTGCGGGTAATATGGACCCCGAAGATGTTCTCCCGGAAATTAGGAATTAAAACCCAATTATATTTTAAATGTTTTTGTTAATTTGCAAAATAGTAATAGAATTATGAGCTTCACAAACAAATTGAAGTTAAAAACATCATCGAGGATCAGTAGATGGGGCAGTCTTGTCAATAAAATGCTCTAGCCAAGCAGTGGAAAGGTGACTCTGTACCCATCCAGATGAGAGGGACGATCTCTCTCAGGGGAAGACCCTCCACCAGTGCTTCGGTCACATTTTTTTCTGGGGAAAATCATCATCGGTGGCAAATATGATCCTCTAGCATTCATATGAACCCGGGTTCCATATTACATGTAGTGTAGGGTTCCATGTTGTCCACATCGCTATGTTGAAATTAACAATATATATCGCCTTAATAAATACCACTATAATGTTTGAAACTATACAGTGAGGTTTCCAAAAGCATATATAACAATCCTTGACATTTACAAGATCGTGCAAAACATAGACAGTAAAATATACCCAATACTTTACATACCTTATAAAGTTTCACAAGGAATCGAAAAATACTCGGCCGTGTGCCCAGAAATCCTTAACTCAACTGCTGCCATAATACGCTTCTATCAACTGTTACGCAACCAAACAATGTGTTTCAGATGTCACTGCTAGGTTCTAGTTCTTGGGGGTTCCATACGACTAGCAGGGTACCATATTCCAACCTCTTCCTCTAGTAAACCTCGTCTTTGTTTTGTAAAATGTTATGAACAAGTTTTTGAAAAGGTATTTATTTTGCGATAGCACCCGAGACATTTTAACGTATGTTTTAGTTTACGTTTTCGAAGATTTAGTATGCTTTATAAGACCCACATATTGTCTTGGATACTCCATGGTTAATTCGCAAAGCACAACTTCACAAGCAAATCGTTTTGCTAACCGCTGAAGAGTTCAAGAGTTCCGGTGCAGTTTTCTTCCCTCGGACCATGAAACCATGAGAATCCGCAGTCGTCTGCGCAAGATCTAATTCTGCATCCTGGCAACAAGAGGTTTAGACTCTTGTCACCTCGGCCATTACATAAATGAGGGACCCAAGTGGGGTCGGCCTCATTTTCGTTATTCTCTATTTATTTATGTATTTATTCACAGTTAGTTACTTTCTCTATACGTACTATGTACATAGTGTATCGAAAACGTATTGCATTCTACACAAAAATTCGATACGGATTTCACCGGAAATATATGTTTTAGGGTCCCCCTGTATCCAAATAAAAAGCATTTTCAGAAAAAGGTCCGTGCGTGTGTGTGTCTGTGAACACGATTACTGAAAAATGAAAACTTGGTATTTAAGTTTAGTATTTTCCAGGGATGCGTTACGAATATTTTGAAAAAAATCCCCCCACACCAAACTACCCTTTACAAGAAACACTTTTCGAAAATTTCGATTTTTTGAAAAATAGCTCCAACGATTTTGATTAAAATGTTGTTTATTAAAAAAATTTACCTGACAAATAAAATGCATAGCTTGAATTTTTAGGGAATAGCCTCCGAAGACTACTTTATTCTGGATGAATTTTACGGAATTTTGCATAACTGCTAAACTGTAAGAGATGGACAAAAACTTACCACACAATTTATGTAATACACATTTTTTCGTGGAGTTGATCGCTTTTAATCTCTTACGGTTTGCCAGTTATGCAAAATTCAGTAAAATTCATCCAGAATATAGCAGCCTTTAGAGATTATCCCCAGAAAACTTAAGATATATATTTTATATGTCGTGTAAATATACGATATTTTAATCAAAATCCTTAGAGACATTTTTGAGCAAATCAAAATGTTCGAAACAATTTCACGTAAAGGGTAGTTGGGGGTGGGGGAATTTTCTTTAAATCTTCGTGTGGCATACCTGGAAGATACCAAACTTAAATACCAAGTTTGGTATTTTACCGACTTTTCGTTTTTGAGATATGCTACACACACTCACGGATAGTTTTCTAAAAAGGCTTTTTTTTAATTCAGGGGATCTCAAAACATGTATTTACGGTGAAATCTCGGTCTCGAATTTTTGGGTGCATTACAATACCTTCTCTATACACTATGTACATACTACATGTAGAGAAAGTAAAAATGAAGTTGGGAATAACAATCATATGCCTAAATTCTATCATTACCCAACAGTGCGTTCAAAAACACAAAAGTGTAAACATTTGGATTGAGCTTGGTATAAGTTCCTCTGGTGAACCAGATTTTTTACTATAAACTGATGTGTGTATTTTAATTGAACAGCTGGACCCTTTACAGCTACTGTCATTTCATATCACATAACTTCTCACTAGGATGTCCTTCCTGGTCTTCACACGGCAGACAACATTGCTACACAGTTAAAACGGTAATGTCGTCCTGGTTTCCACTGATGATTGCTTTTGCTTTCAAAATTCCTAACATTTTAGGTTACAAAGCCTAGAAATATGTACAACACATTCCTGATAGACTACTTCTCTTTCGAAAACGATTTAGAAGTTTAATTTTCACCTCCAATCAAACAATAGGTATAAATTAACATGTAAGTCTTGTCATTACATAAATCCTCGCAAGATAATGGAGACGATAACGATTCAACAACTCTGGACGGAATCGGGGCGAAACCACAAACCGGCGCTAGCGCCATGGCCGAGGCTTCACCTTCGTTCCCAAGCGACTCCATATGAGATTTTATTAGGGGCGGTTTTTCTCCGGTTTCCCCCGCCATCCGCTTTCCATCTTCTTTCATCTATCACCAGTGTCATCGCCTGCGGTGCCACAAGTAGTTAAAGCGGGCGTTAAACACTACAAAAAAATAAATAAATAATGTCCTCACTGGGAATCGAGTCAGGTACATGCCAGTTGTAGGTGCGCTACCACTGCGCTACAGGGACGCTGGAACCGCAAACTGAGCAAATCACACGACCCTTTTCTACCTGTTCCGCAAAAAAGTATTGTTACAAGAGATTATTCTTTTATCTATATCATGTCAATCAAGACAAATATTAGCAAAACATGCTTATTACTTATTTTATTGTAAGACGGAGAAGAGAACTAAGGCTAAAGCGTTGGTCAACTCCTTTAAAACTTGTTCATGAGGTGAAACAATTGAAGCTCGGTTGTATTTGCGCGGGCAAGATGAAACAAAAGAGACTTGAAACGAAAGATGACTTCTTGTTTGGGAAATTTCAGTTTAATATTGAAACCAATAAGAAGGAAATTCTGGGTGTGAGTTTTAACGAGATTTACATCTTTATATAACAAGTTTTTGCCTATCTCTTATGGTTCTGAAGAGTTCTTCAGCAGCTATCACCAGGAAATCCAGACATAAATTTTATTTGTCTTGTAAACATCTTTCATTTACGGCATTTTAATAAAAATCGTTAGCCACTTTTTAAAAAATCGAAAAATGTTCTATGTAAAAGGTAGTTATGGAGGGGGAATGTTTCTGAAAATTTTCGTGTTCGATGGTAGGGTTGAATTTTTCCATGTTGCCATGGTAGCTCAGTGGTAGAGCAACCGGCTACAGACCGGGCGATCCGTGGTTCAAATCCCATTAACTTTTTCAGTCTGACTTTACCTGTCCTACACACGGTTTGTGTGAGAAAACAATTAAAATTATCACAATTTCTGCTAAGTTTATCTCAAGTAGCATGATGTAGATAGAAGTATAAGCATTCTAACAATAATTTATTACAGAGATGTATAGAAAGTCATGTGATTGTAACACACCACATTTTATTCAGAGGTGCTCAAAACATGTATTTCGCTGAAATCTGTAACGATTAAGTTGGTTCGTGTGTATTTTATTTTATTAATGTGTTTTATACTTTTACCATGTAGACTCTTCTCTCTTCTCAGGTTAGTGGTATACGAGACGCGTTCTGCATTTTGATTTTAATTACCATCAATAAATATTGTTATTCTGTCTGAATTTATTGTAAATCTTGCTGACACATAAACATATACAGAATCAAGTTATAACGCTTCTTTCACACAAGAGTACATCTTTTACTCCATCCTTGTTTCGTTGCTAAGCGAAAACAAAAACTCCTTTTTCTTTACAGCTACAATCAATAATATCTGTGTTGCCGTGTGTTCATTCAAAGTCTGTGTAATGTTTCTTTTAGCAATGCACATAGGTATCAGTGTTTCCCTCTCTTTCTATCATTGTTGGTCACGTCTCCAGTCAACACATTATTAGCTCTTTTATTTACACCTTTTTTCATTGGAATGAACACACGTCTTACAAATTTATTAATAACACAAATAAAACAATCCACACAAAAATTAACAGTTAAATATATGCTTTAAGCTATTTGAACAAATAAATTTCAAGTTAATAATAGCGTTATAAAATAAAAACCTTATATGTTATAGCTTGTGGCCTTAATATTGTCACAAGGACTCTGTAGGGAATTTTTCGACGGGAGCCACTTTTTCTACCTACTATGTACATGGGTGTTAGAGAAAGTAAAAAAAAAACCAAAAACAACTTTGTTATACTGAGTACTTGAATTCATTGCACACACGTTTTACAATTATCTAGCTTAACTAGCGGACAAAATCTAAACTCTGAAAACACAGTTCAATTTCATTTTATTACAGTTTTCAATAACAGTAGCCATTTTTTATTATTTAAGCACCGGTATAGAGAAACCTGTGAAAACTAAGTAATAACCAAGCTCACAACTTTGTCAGAGCTACATTTTAACTTCATGAAGATTTAAACGAATATGCAAATTTGTATTTCTTATTCCAAAAGCAGTTGGTAGAAAAATAATTACCAGGAAAGGCAGTGTAATTGCTATTATATAACAAACTGGAACAGACACAAGCATTATGGTTTCTGAAAGCGTTTACCTATATTTTACAAGACAAGCCCACACACCCTGGGAGAGTTAAAACAAAATATCCGCCAGCATTTCTCAACGTGAGCAGTTGTCAGGGATTTTTTTTGGTAGTGTTTAACGCCCGCTTTTACTACTAGTGGCACCGCAGGCGATGACACTGGCGATACATGGAATGAAGATGGAGCACCGGTGGAATGCAACATGGAAACCGGAGAACCTGGAGAAAACCCGCCCTTGCACCGCTTTGTCCACCACAAATCTCCTATGCGGTCGCTTGGGATCGAACCCGGAAGTGGTCTAGCCACTCGGCCACGGCCACTGATGGATAGTTTCCTAAAGAGGTGGCCAGTTTCAGCATCTCCGTTAATAACATTGGTAAGCAAAAGTAGTTCAAAATGTTTCATCCGCGCCTTTTTATGATAACGGCAGACTGTAACGGGCGCATTTCGATATTTTACAGAGGGGTTGCACATATTATATTGCCATACAAGCACGGAGTCGGATATTTCTTTCTCTATACCTACTATGTACATAGTGTATAGAGTAGGTATTGTATTGCACCCAAAAATTCCATACCAAGATTTCACCGGAAATATATGTTCTGAGACTCCTGAATCCAAAATAAAGCATTTTTAGAAAAATGTCCGCGTGTGTGAGTGTATGTCTGTGGGCAGCATAGCTTAAAAATGAAAAGATAGTTAGAAACCAAATGTGATATTTAAGTTTGCTATCTTCCAAGGATTCGACACGAAGATTTTCAAGAAAATAACCCCACCCAAAACTACCCTTTACATGGAAAAAAATTCGAAAATATTGATTTTCTTAAAAATGGCTAACAATTTTGATTAAAATGTCGTACATTTAAGATATTTACTTCACAAATAAAATGTATATCTTGAATTTTCTGAATAGCCTCTGAAGACTACTTTATTTTGGATGAATTTTACGGATTTTTGCATAACTGCTAAACCGTAAGATGGACAAAAACTTACCACACAGAAAGTGTAGAGCACATTAAAACACACAATTCACGTTATATGCATTTTTTCGTGGAGTTGATCGTTTTAATATGTTCCTTGTTTTTAGTTTTTGCTTTAAAAAACTTATACATTTCTCCTGTCCATACAAACAAAGGAACTTGTCACATAGCAACCAGCTTTTGACTATCACTTTAACCTATGACTCCCTTATTTCGCTTCTATTTACAAGGAAGCAACTAATAAGACAATTTCTCCTAATGTTTTCTCAATTAACATGAAGTAAATAGAAGCCTAAACTTTTTAACAATTTGTTGCAGAGATGTAGAGAAAGTCATGTGAATGGAACACATCAGATTTTTTTACTTCCCAGCTTCAATAGCATAAGTACTGCTTACTATCTTTTCGACAATAATGAATAATAGAAGCATTTACGCTAAAATAAAATTAATTGCTGTCAACCGTTCAAAAGCCATATCCAGGTTGCGTCTGTACCTAGAATGCGAACTGGTGTTCCATTAGATCAATCAACTAGATGGCTTATTGCGCCGGGCACACACGGACTTTTTTGTAAAAATACTTTTTTTTTGGATTCAGGGGAAGCCAAAACATGTATTTCCGGTGAAATCTCGGTATCGAATTTTTGGGTGGAATACAATACCTTCTCTATACACTATGCACAAGTATGTGTAGAGAAAGTAAAAATACACTTTAGAAAAATGTTTACGATTCAATTAGGACGGTAACAACTAAGACTCGGAATAAAAATGATATTAAAACCTTGCATATTTATATCCCTTATGAAATATTCCTCAAAAACATTTTGCTCGAACAAGATTTCTGCTGGTTTAAACAAGCTACCTTTTCAGCTGGTATGAAACACTCTCTACAGTGATATACCCTTTCGGGTGCTTTTCTAAACATTTGTTTTCATTTTTCTCTCCTTATATACCTTTTGTTCCTTTTGTATTATACATTAATGCAGGCTTTTAGTACACTCACATCAGTTTTTCTGTTGAAACTAAACTGACAACCGTCTTTCACATGCATAATATGAACGCTTTCACCTTCATAAAATTACCAAAAGCTCTTTAACCACTGTACCGCATCATAAAGCATTCAGTTGAACTGACTGTGAAATGAGGAATAAAACAAATCTCAGAATACACGAGTGAGTTAATTTTTGCTTTAGGTGAAATCCCTAAACTTTGCAAAAACGCAGTCGGTCTGATGGGTACAAGGTTTGATGGTTAGGCTTTATGGATGACGTCAAAGCGTAGCTGGGTGAAATATTTTAATCACTTTCAATTCATGAGCGCACAATATTTTTTTTCAAGCTATCTCAAAATTAATTATTTCTAATAAATATTACAGTATTTGATGCTGCTCAGTGAAGCACGTCTTAACTACAGAATTAAAGAATGAAGTAATGAGAACATTTTACTCTCTCTAGCACGTACTTATACATAGTAGCTAGAGAATTTATTGTATTCCACCCAAAAATTCGGTGTCGAGATTTCACCGGAAACATATTTCGAGGTCCCCTGAGACCGAAAAAAGCATTTTCACAAAAAGGTCCGTGTGTGTCTGTGGACAGTATAGCTAAAAAAACGAAAAGAGCGTGAAATACTACGAAAATTTTCAAGAAAATTCCCCCAACACAAACTTTGCTTTACAAAAGTTTTGAAATGTTTGTTTTTCTCAAAAATGGCTCTAGCGGTTTTGAAATACCGTGGAGGCAGTCGCTACTCAACAGAGATGACTGCTGCGGTGGTAACGAAAATAGCGCTAGACTAAAGTTTTGAAATGTTTGTTTTTCTCAAAAATGGCTCTAGGGGTTTTGAAATACCGTGGGGGCAGTCGCTACTCAACAGGGATGACTGCTGCGGTGGTAACGAAAATAGCGCTAGACAAAAGTTTTGAAATGTTTGTTTTTCTCAAAAATGGCTCTAGCGGTTTTAAAATACCGTGGAGACAGTCGCTACTCAACAGGGATGATTACTGCGGTGGTAGCGAAAATAGCGCTAGACTAAAGTTTTGAAATGTTTGTTTTTCTCAAAAATGGCTCTAGCGGTTTTGAAATACCATGGGGGCAGTCGCTACTCAACAGGGATGACTGCTGCAGTGGTAACGAAAATAGCGCTAGACTAAAGTTTCTTCCACAGAACTTTGCCGGGAATCTCTTTAACTGTTACGTGACTATAAATAGCTGTGGTGACAGAGGCGCTTGTGGGGTATAAATTATTTCCTTATTAACACGACTATTCACGTTAATATCGCTAAACAGAATTGTCAAATTTACATTTTCATAACCACATGAATCAAATATGTCATGTAACAGTGTTAAGCACCTAAAATATGCGTAAACTTTTATTTAAAAATACATTCTTTTTACACCTGCCTCTGGATTACGAAAATATCCAGCTGTCGAGTGTTTAATCCTGAACCTGCACTGCATGGGATTTGTACTCGCCATTCAAAGGCGCACTTGCCAATCAGCGGAAAGGGGAAGGCACTTGAGTTCAGAATATTACATATCAGCGGGGAAAGCTTATAAGAAACAAGCTTAGTTTGGTAAAAATAAATAATGATGTGAGAGTGAGACAGAGTGCAAATTCTGATATACTCAACTCGCCCGTATACATCAACTCATTTGTGTTCGAATAGTATACATTGATGGCCAAAATTCGTTCGCTTAATATCTCTAAAAACAGTAAGGAAGCTGTGATTGCTTACTTCTCAGAGCCCACAGTTTTCGACTATGTTACCAACTTTGAACAAAAGAAAAAAAAAAAGACTAAACATCTGAGGTGCTCCATTCACATGACTTTCACCACATCTCTGCAGCAAATTATTGTTAAAAAGCTAATGCTTCTATTTACTTCATGCTCATCGAGAAAAAAATTAGCAGAAATAGTCTTATTACTTGCTTTGTGACTGAAGTTCCTTTGTTTGTATGGACAAGAGTTGACAAATTCCTGTGTGAGAAAAAGTATACACTTTTTCAAGCTGAAACCAATAACAAGGAATATCTAAAAAAATCAATGAGCTCCACGAAAAAAAGAAAATGTATGTACCATAATTTGTGTGTTCATCGGTTGAGCAGTTATGCAAAGTTCCGTAAAATTCATCCAGAATAAAGTAGTCTTCAGAGGCTATTCCCAGACAGTTTAAGATATACATTTTATCTGTCAGGTAAATATCTTTATATACGATATTTTAACCAAAATTGTTAGCGCCATTTTTGAGAATATCAACATTTTCGAGAAAAAAAAGTTCCACGTAAAGGGTCGTTGGGGGTGGGAATACTTTCTTGAAAATATTCGTGTCGCACCCTTGGAAGATAAACTTAAATACCAAGTTTGGTATTTAACGGTCTTTTCGTTTTGAGCTATGCTGTCCACAGACACATACACACACGGATCTTTTTCTAAAAATGCTTTTTCTTTTTATAAAGAGGGACCCAAAACATGCATTTCCGGTGAATTTCGGTATCAAATTTTTGGGTGGAATGTAATACCTTCTCTATATACTATAGACATAGCACATGTAGAGAAAGTAAAACTGTGCCAACATGCAGAATATCTAAGGGAACGCTTTACGAAAAGGAACCCATATATAGCAGGATAACATGGTGATATTATCTAGGAATTGAGATATGTAGTTCTAAGACAAATTAATAAACAAGCCACAATATCAGTTTGCATGAACGGTTTTTAACTGGAAGATTTAAATAAGGAAACGGAAACTAGAGCTTACAAAATAGTAATACGTTGAATTTAGCCCGCCTGGGTAGTGTGGTGGTAACGTGTCTGCCTCACATTCAAAAGGTCGTGAGTTCGAATCTCGCTTAGGATAAGGTTTTTTTCGGGGTTTTCCCTCATCCGGACAAGTAACTGAGCTCCATGGAACCCGAGATCATTTGAGCATAATTTCACCAACTTTATTCATCGTCCGATATGAGAGAGAGAGAGAGAGAGAGAGAGAGAGAGAGAGAGAGAGAGAGAGATATTTCTGCAAGGATGTACGGCGCCTTAAGTTCGCTAATGCCGTTACCTTCCTCAGAGACAGTACAAAATCACATCGATCACTACAAAGTCAATATGGCTGTTCCTCCGTTCGGAGTAAACAGAAATTGACATAAAATCGATATGAAAATTGACGGTACTTTAATTCCGCAGAGAGCGATGCAGCGACATGAGAGATTGTTTTGCCACAAGAGTATTTTTCCCCTGGCCAGGGTAACAGCTGTTAAGGAATCCACCATTTTAAATTACTACAGGTGTGCGTTCAGATTAATATTGGATACAGTATATGCAACACCCTAGTGCCAGCGGTTACACCTTTTATTTACCATTCTCTTCCTCTCTTTTTCCATCCTGCAAAATACTAGACACTTCCGGGGCATTTTCCCCACAAGCTGATATTGGCAAATGTATTTATTCAATTAGTTTACGATTCGGCCATGGGCCAAATGGTGCATACTCATCATTTGCTTATTCGCAATTTCGCCAAATCACAAATCTGCTGCTGTATGTGTAAATTTTGCACCAGTCTAACACCATGATTTGTTATTAGCCAGAATATTTCTGTTTTGGAATACAAGTTTACATTTTACTTTCTCTAGCCCCATATGTACAATGTACATACGGATAGAGAAGGTATTGTAATGCACCCAAAAATTCGAGGTCAACATTTCACCGAAAATATATGCTTTGGGGTCCCCTGATTCTGAAAAAAAGCATTTAAAAAAAAAAAAACCTATGTGTGTGTGTGTGTCTGTGGACAGCATAGCCCCAAAACGAAAATACCGTTATATACTAAACTTGATATTTAGGTTTGGTATCCTCCAAGGATGCGACACCAAGATTTTGAAAAGAATCTCCCCAGCACAAACTACCCTTTACTTGAAAACATTATCAAAAATTTGGATTTTCTTAAAAATGACTAACGATTTTGATTAAAATCCCGCATATTAAAACTATTTATATCCGAAATAAAACATATATTTCGAATGTTTTAGGAATAGCCTTTGAAGACCTCTTTATTCTGGATGAATTTTGCTTAACTGCTAAACTGTAAGATATAGACAAAAACCCACAACACAAAAAATGTAGATCACGTCAAAACACATAATTTATGTCCTTTATGTTTTTGTTGTGGATGTAAGCGTTTGCGAGATATTCCTTGTTATTGGTTTCAATTGTGAAGTACTTATTGACAATCGCTCTCTCAGATACATGGGCGAAGTGCCAATTTTATGTTTCCGGAACCTCAAAACTACATTTGTCCTATTTAAGCTTTTAGAATATTTATTTTATTTATTTATTTGTGGAAGAAGCAACAGTTTTGACTACCTCATATAAGCGGAGATAAACCTGCAGCATTTCTTAGGACTAAAGGGATGCCTGTATTTTGGTAAAGTTCGTGCAGACGAAGGCTGGGTATTCACTTGAATCCTGTGTTAGAAAAGGTGAGCCGCTCAGTTCTACCGAGAAAACATAACCGCGTGGAACGTCCTTATGAAAAACAACAGAATAATGCTGCGGCAACTCTCCAGTTTTCCCTGTTAATTTCACTAGAGACAGCCAAGTGCTGCAATCAGTATGGCACATGGTTGCCACGGTTAATTTCACGTAATCTGCCGGCTCGTTTCCCGTTTTACGTCCTTTTTATGATGTCGTAACACTGGTGTTAGTACTAATCTACAGCCTCGCTAGGAATTGTGGCAGAACACAAAACGAACTTGGCCGACATGTGTGTGGTGTTCTAGATTTCTTTTTACACAGAATTAAGAATTCTACCGGAAATGGCGCATAAAGAGAATAAGTGACACACAAACGTTTTTATAATTACATTGTCTCTACTGCAAAAGAAAAGGAAGAGATTGTGGATTATATTCATTTCACTCGCTGAGAAACGACGTACAAATGAAACGTTTTCAGCAGGGACGTGCACAAAGGTAGCTAGCTGGCTTTAAGTCTCCCTCCCCCTACACGGCTTACAGCCAGCACCTGAGTCAGACGCCTGTTGAGCAGAGGCGCGAGTAGCCAGGATGGATGATCAGCCCAATGACTGATATGAAAGGTTTTACCATTCAATAATTTACAGCAATGGGTATATTAACACATGAAAGGTAGATTATATATTTCAAATACAAAATACTGCCAACATAATTATATACTGCCACAGCTGTGAAGGAATACCTGTTCTTGTTTTCTGCGCAGTTGGTCACGCATTCTACCGTAGGCATCACACAAATTTGCTCCCTCTGCTTTACTCAAAAGGCAACCAGCTGGTGATGTCTGGTTACTTTCTCTATATTCGATACAATGACAATAACAGCCCGCCTGGGTAGTGTGTCTGCTTCACGTTCAAAAGGTCGTGAGTTCGAATCTCGGGGTTTTCCCTTATCCGGAGAAGACGAATGTCGAGTAACTGCTCCATGGATCCCGAGATCGTTTGAAACAAAAAAAAGCTCTCAATATTACAGTTATTTGTGGAAGGTTTGGTAAACCCTTCCTTTAATACAAGCCCCTATATAATGTATATTTCAGTGCGTGTAACTTGTTTTCTATTCATTAGAAGCTTCCCACTCGTTCGTTTCGCTATACGTGGTGAGATTTACGCAGACTCTAAGCTGAAAAAGCTGAAGTGTTCCATTCACATGACTTTCTCTACATCGCTGTAACTAATTATTGTTAAAAAGCTTATTCTTCTATCTACTTTATGATCATCGAGATAAACAACAGAAATTGTCTTAATTACTTGCTGCCTTGTAAATAGAAGGAAAATAAGGGAATACATTAAGTCGAAGCAACAGTCATATCTTTTAAAAGCCCGTTGTCATGTGGATGAAATCCGTTTCTATTTAGGGCCAGAAGTTTACATCTTTCCGTGTGAAAAAAGTTCAAGTAATTTGAATCCGAAACAAATAAAAAGGAATATCTCAGAAATGCTGAATTCCACGAAAAAAAAATGTATATGACATAAATTGTGTATTTTAACGTGATCTTCATTTTTTTGTGGGGTTAATTTTTTCTATGTATTACGATTTAACAGTTATACAAATTTCAGCACAATTTATCCGGAATATAGAGGTCTTTAGAGTCTATTCTATGAAAAATCAAGGTATGCATTTTATTTGCCATAAATAACTTTAATATACGGTTTTTCAATCAAAATGTTAGAGCCATTTTTAAGAAAATAAAAATTTTCGAAATTTTTTCCATGTAAAGGCTATTTATGGTTGGGGGAATTTTTCTCGAAATCTTCGTGTCGCATTCCTGGAAGATACTAAACCTAAACACCAAGTTTAGTATTTTACAGACTTTTCGTTTTTGAGTTATCGTGTTCACAGACAGGACACATACGTATCTTTTTGTTTCTGAAAATACGTTTTACTTTCTCTACACGTACTATGTACATAGAGTATAGAGAAAGTATTGCATTCCACTCAAAAATTCGATACTGAGATTTCACCGGAAATACATGTTTTGGGTCTCCCTGAATCCAAGAAAAGAAAAAAAAAACACTTTTACAAAAACGTTCGTGTGTGTATGTGTGTGTGTGTGTGTGTGTGTGTGTGTCTGTGTGTCTGTGGACAGCATAGCTCAAAAACGAAAAGATCGTTGAATACCAACTTGGTATTTAAGTTTGGTATCTTCCAAGGATGCGACACGAAGATTTTCAAGAAAATCTCCTACCGCAAACTACCTTTTACGTGGAACTTTTTTCGAAAAGTTTTATTTTCTCAAAAATGGCTCTAACGATTTTGATTAAAAGCTGTTATATTCAAGATATTTACATGCCAAGTAAAATGTATGTATATCTTTAATTTTCTGGGAATAGCCTCTGAAGACTATTTTATTCTGGATCAATTTTAGAAAATTTTGTATAATTGCTAAACCGTAAGAGATGGACAAAAATCTACCACACAACAAATGTAGATCACGGTAAAACACACAATTTATGCCATATACATTTTTTTCGTGGAGTTGATCGTTTTTGAGATATTCCTTGTTGTTGTTTTCAGCTTTAAAAAACTTATACTACTCCTTTATTTCGTTTCTACTTGCAAGGAAGCAACCAATAAGACTATTTCTGCTAATTTTTTCTCGATTAACATGAAGTAAATAGAAGCTTTTTAACAATAATTAGTTGTAGAGATTTGGAGAGTCATGTGAATGGAACACATCAATTTTTTTTTTATTTTTTTGGATACAGGAGACTAAAACATATATTTCCGGTGAAATCTCGGTATCGAATTTTTGGGTAGAATGCAATACTTTGTCTATACCTTAAGTATACGAGTAGAGAAAGTAAAAGTTTTTTTTTTATTGTTTCATTTATATAGCCCCCTTTAACATCTAAGGTCATATCGGGGGCTTTACATTTGAACAACTCGTCTGTAGGTTCTTTACGTTGGTTTAAATAATTTTATTTTTCTCAAATGCACACACATTCACTCTCACATACATACTTCCAGACTCTGTGGGGGATAGGGAATAAATCTGGCTAAAGAAAAATTCCCCGCCAGGAATCGAACCCGGGACCTCCGGGTGAGAAGTCAGCTCGCTGACCACTCGACCACGGAGGCAGTCAAGTAAAAGTTATTTGAGCGGTTTCCGTGTAATAGCATTTGCGCCACTGTTGCTCCACTTGCGCGGGCATACATAGACCATGTGAAATATTCAGTGATGCTACAGGGGTATACTCAGCTTTTCAAATAGCGATCAGATTCGGTTTTTTCCCCCTTTTTTCTGGAAGAGAGCGACTTTTATGAACCACAGTGGAATTGGTTAGTTTCGCCGGCCAGCTGTGTGCAGCATAAGCCGGCCTTGGTCGGATTCTGCGACTTAGTGCCCCAATTTACATATCCGTGTTTGCTGAAAAGCTGCTTTAAATTCAAACAAAGCTGTGTCGGCATACAATCTTGCAGCTCTGGAACACAAAATAAATAACGGGGCCAATCTTCGATACTGAAAGGAAAGGAAACAATCTAAAATCCGAGAAGAGCTGCATCAACATTTCATCTTATCATAAATTTACCATTCTTTCTTGCACAGTAGCACACCAAAACACTTTTAGGGGGGGGATTCTTCCAGAAAGGTATCAATTCTTGTATTCAAAGTATACCATTACCAGTTGTCATAGCGAAGGACAGAACTTGCTTCAATTGCCTACTCTCATTTAGATGTTACTTTTATAGTGGTACGCTGTTTAAAAAAAACTGGTGTGTCCCATTCACATGACTTTCTCTACATCTCTGCAACAAATTATTGTTAAAAAGCTAATGCTTCTATTTACTTCATGCTCATCGAGAAAAAAAATTAGCAGAAATAGTCGTATTACTTGCTTTCTTGTAAGAAGGAGCGAAATAAGGGAGTACCATGGGTTAAAGCGATGGTCAAAAGCTGGTTACTATGTGACTGAAGTTCCTTTGTTTGTATGGACATGAGTTGACAAAGCCCTGTATGAGAACAGTATAAGTTTTTCAAAGCTGAAAACAAAAACAAAGAATATCTAAAAAACGATCAACACTGCGAAAAAAATGTATATAAAATAAATTGTGAGTTTTAATGTGCTCTACATTTTTATGTGGTAAGTTTCCGTCCATCTCTGACGGTTTAGCAAGTATGAAAAATTCCGCAAAATTCATCCAGAACAAAGTGGTCTTTAGAGGCTATTACCAGAAAATTCAAGAAAATTCAAGATATACATTTTATTTGTCGGATAAATAGTTTTATATACGAAATTTTAATCAAAATCATTAGAGCCTTTATTGAAAAAATCAAAATTTTCGAAAAAAGTTCCATTTTCTTGAAAATCTTCGTGTCGCAGCCTTGGAAGATATCAAACTTAAATACCAAGTTTGGTATACAACGGTCTTTTCGTTTTTGAGCTAAGCTGTCCACAGACACACACACAGACCTTTTTGTAAAAATGTTTTTTTTTTTTTTGGATTCAGGACCCAAAACGTATCGGTATCGAATTTTTGGGTGGTCTTCTCTATACACTATTTACATAGTACGTACAGAAATCAATAAATAGTTTTAATTGTTAGAGCATGACAAACCGGGCCCAGGTTATCATATGAATAAGCTATTCAGTATTATTGGCACAGAAAGCATTGGACAGGAACATCAAGTGTAACTTACGTGGGAATAACTGCAGAGTGATTCACTTAGAACTGACACATTTCTTTCTTTAATTATTCCGTCGGAAACTCATTCAATGACCCAATTTTAGAGCCAAATTAAACAGAATGTTCTGGACTTTCGATTCCTTGTCACTAGATGCGCAGCTGTAAATGTTTTATTCCTAATTGCATTGTTTGCAGCTGTTTTGACATTTTGCTCTTGGTCAACGTGAAAATGCAGTACGGTGTAGAGCTGAGTCAAGGATATTTTCAGCAAGATGGCGTTACATACCATACATCAAATGAATCCATGAACCTAATTGGAAGTTTCTTTGACGACCTGTGGCCACCAAGGTCTCCGGAATTGACATCGCCGTGCTTCTTTCTAAGAGGCTACTAAAAAGGGTTTACGTCACACGTCCCCAGACATTGGACGATCCTAGGCGCATCATCACAAAGGAGATTCAAGCTATTGATAACAGAGTCCTACAACGAGTGGCCAGTAACATGGAACGACGTGTTGAGTTGTGCCTTATGCAGGATGGAGGACATTTTCAAAATTTGCTATAGAGGAAAATAATCTCCCAAAATTCCTCTACAGTTTAGGTATAATAAGTTGTCGCTAGCATAATGAAAGAAATGTGTCTGCTCTATATATATTACCCTGTAGAAGACTCTCGATTAATCCGGATGTCGAATCTTACAGATGTATTCTAGTACAGCACTTTCAATTTTGTTACCCATAAGTTCTATGAGTTGAAATATGTATATTTTGCTGTACTTTGGCTGTAACGTACAATTTGCATACATATTTATTTAGATTCTAGAAAGTATTTTGCGAATTTTGTAACATGAGTACTTCATAAATGGAGCTGAAAACGTAGTCATTACAATTGATATGGGTTTCCTGAAAAGCCTTCTTACAATTCATGCCACGACCACAAGAGTGATGAAATGATTAGGGCCTGCAGTCGCAGATTTTATTCCCGATGGAGCAGAATGGGATATGCTCACTGCCCGACTATATGGCCCTCGAGCTCGCTTAAGCCTTCAACAAAAACGAGTACCCCAGAGAGTATGGAACAGCCGGAGAACGAACGCATTTCCATTCCAGTGGACTCTGCAGCCGACTGAAAAGCGCTTACATTCAGCGTTCCCCAGACACTCACTCGCTTGCTTGCTTGCTACCTCGTGACAGATTTAAATGCTGCCTGGCACTACTACAAATGTTGCACCTTTAAGATTCAAATCTATCAAGCAAGCATGCCACAAAAGAAGGGAATTCGAGATACACAGGTATCCATGTTCTAGGAAATGCTGCAATTATATTATTCATGACGCCTATTAAAATTAATTTATTTCAGGTGTATTTATTAGCATATTTTTTACTCTTCTTTATTGATTGATCCTGCTAGCCTGTTACATTTCTAAAAATATGATGTGTTCCATTCACATGACTTTCTCTACATCTTTGCAGGAAATTGTTAAAAAGCCTAGGCTTCTATTTACTTCATGCTAATTGAGAAAACATTAGCAGAAATAGTCTTATTACTTGCTTCGTTGTAAGTAGAAGTGAAATAAGGAATACCATAGGTTAAAGTGATAGTCAAAAGCTGGTTGCTATGTGACTGAAGTTCCTTTGTTTGTATGGACACGAGTTGACAAATTCCTATATGAGAAAAGAAAGAAAAAAAAAAAGTAATATCTTAAAAACGATCAACTCTACAAAAAAAAAAAAATATATAACATAAATTGTGTGCTTTAATGTGCTCTACATTTCCTGTGGTAAGTTTTTGTCCATCTCTTACGGTTTAGCAGTTATGCAAAATTCCGTAAAATTCCTCCAGAATAAAGTAGTCTTCAGAGGCTATTCCAGAAAATTCAAGATACACATTTTATTTGTCAAGTAAATATCTTAAATTTTCGAGATTTTAATCAAAATCGTTAGAGCCATTTTTAAGAATTCAAAATTTTCGAAATTTTTCCATGTAAAGGCGAGGTTTTTCTTGAAAATCTTCGTGTCGCATCTTTGGACGATACCAACTTAAATACTAAGTTTGGTTTTTAACGGTCTTTTCATTTTTCATGTGCCCACACACACACACACACACACACACACACACATACACACACACAGAGATCAAGACAGACACACACGGACACTTTTCTAAAAATGCTTTTTTGGATTCAGGGGGTCTCAAAACATATATTTCCGGTGAAAACTCGGTATCGAATTTATGGGTGCGTTACAATACCTTTTCTATGCACTATGTACCTAGTACGTATAGAGAAAGTAAAAACGTCATCCCGCCATCGTTTCCTGGTCTGCCTAGCGATCTCTTACTTCGTGGATACTAAGTGTATGCTTCTTTCGTTATGGTTTCATGTGGCATTCATTGTATATTGTCCAGTCACATATCTTTTCATTATTTCCAATATTTTCTGTATTTTTAATTCAACACTTATTACTTCACTCCTTTTTACTTTCTCTACTTGGTTCATTGGTGGAGAAGGTAATTGCATTCCACGAAAAAAATTCAATATCGAGATTAAACCGGAAAAAAACATTTCTATTAAAAGGTCTTGTGCGTGTGTTGAGGCAGTACATATCTTGACACGGGGCAAAGAGTTATTCAGAAGGGAAAGATAAATCATAGCTAATAATATAAATTATACCAAGAAGGAACAGCTATAAATGCACATTGAAAATGGGAAGGGGAGAAAGATTTCAAACAAGTCGAAGTTTCCGAGTTGTCACGAGCTGGTAGGACAGTACCGTTAGGGGTAGAGCATTGAACCGAAGGGGGTGAGAGTACACTGCCCGGGGGTGGAAAAGAGAAAACAATGCTCCCGCTGGTCAGGCGACACTTTTTGGCATTTGGCGTAGAACATCCGCAGAGCAAAGATGTGATATTTGGGGTCCGTGGTGGAGCCGAACAGGCTACCTTTAGTTGTGAGGGAAATAGTTATTGCAATACATCACTTCATCAAAATTAATAAGTAACAATAGTCGCAGTCGCGTAAAGCATAGTTTCACAGGAGAAAATTAAAAGGAATGCGGGTGTGTTTGACGGCGGAAAAAGGCCGAACTAAATGAATAAATCACTTGTGTCTTACCACCCCTGAAAAGAGTTTCCACGCTAGCAAAATCCTGACCTAGGGCACCCACATCTCCACACCATTCCTATAGCCAAAACCTGCACCCGGTATATGAACCCGTAACCCCCTTACCGCCCCAGTGTGTCTGTGAACACGATAACTCAACGAAAATAACGAAAAATCAATTAAATATCAAACTTAATATTTAAGTTCAGCATCTACCAAGGATGCACTACACTACACTAGCTGTTGCATAGAAAACGTTTGGAATATTTTGATTTTATAAACAATTATTCTAATGATTTTGATTAAAATACCGTTTAAGGTATGACAAATATACTGTATATATTGAACTTTCTGGGAATAGCCTCCTTGTTATTGCTTTCAGTTTTAAATTACTTAAAGTTTCTCAAATGGGAAGTTATCTTTTGTTTCATATCTTTTTGTTTTACTTCAGGACATGGAAATATATGTGGTCCGTGTTGTAATGATTACCATGCAAACTTCATGTACCCAAGGTCGCGGGTTCAAACCCGGCGGAGGACGATGGATGTTTTCGGGCGTAAAAATCCTTAGCATGTCTTCCTTCGGAAGGGAAGTAAATACGTGGGTCCCGTGTCGTAGTTTTACGGCACGTAAAAGAACCTGAAGCCTGATAGAGAGGCCTCTGAGCAAAATTAAGCGGTTTTTCACGCTCAGTGTAGAACACATCAGAATTTCCTATCTAAATCTATCAGATCTACCTACTAGTACCTCCACGAAATTCAAAATTTTCAAGAACAATTAAATACTCTTCTCAGTCTTAAAGTTTTTCACATAACTTACGTTATAGATATTTAAATGTATTTCATGTTGTATTGCTTTATCGTTAATACTTTTTTTTTCTCTCTCTCTCTTACAGATTGGGATCCTGCAAACGCCATAGTTTTTTGTATTTTTGAGAGATGTTAAAATATTTGCGCTCTCATTTAATTTGCAAACGACTAACTGCAAATCTTTTTCAGCCCAGCTTATTATCTGGCCGCCTTCAAATAAACAAGTTGTAAACTTTTTTTTTTTATATGCCAGAGTGTATTCATCACTCCGAAAAAAAAAATGATGTTTCAATTTTCATGACTTTCTCTACATCTCTGCAACAAATTATTGTTTAAAGCTTATGCTTCTGTTTACTTCACGCTAATCGAGAAAAGATTAGCATAAATAGTCGTATTACTTGCTTCCTTGTAAGTAGAAGGGAAATAAGGGAGTAGCGTAGGCTAAAGTTTTAAA
This sequence comes from Hymenopus coronatus, assembly GCA_030762935.1. Taxonomy (NCBI): domain Eukaryota; kingdom Metazoa; phylum Arthropoda; class Insecta; order Mantodea; family Hymenopodidae; genus Hymenopus; species Hymenopus coronatus. The sequence goes on along the minus strand of CM060888.1, from coordinate 135,776,634 downwards.
TTCTATGATCACATCGGCACCTTTGACTTTAGAAACAACATTCTCTTGTCGCTTGCTCATGAAACGTTACATTTAATTATTTTAGAATTAAAAAAGAATTAAATAAGAAACCTCGAGACTTTGTAGTGGGTAGGGTATAATCCAAATCCAAGGAAAATGTCTCCCTTTAGCTCTGAATTGACACCTGCCAGAGACAGTCCTAGGTCAAAGTTCTGTTCATATTGGGCCAAGCATTTGTTACAACAGAATATAAATATGACAATTTTTATAAGAAATGTATACCAAACTATCACTCTGTAAAGAACAAGCTAAAGTTGTTGATCGTAGGAATGGTACAGTATGTTTTCAAATGAGTAGGTAAGTACTGGCAAAACTACTTGTAAATTATGTAAAGACAAATGAGGTATCTGCTAAATTAGATTTTCTGTCCTGCCTATACACTTTCTGTTGCAAAGAAGTTGGTTAAAATATAACATCAATATGACATATTAAAATTATTAATAAATTAATACTTCTTTATCCCTGAAATAATACCTTTAAACTGATTAATATTATTTTTATTTTTCTATTATATTAATTTTATTTAATACAATGAATCATCATGCATCTTACCTCTTCCATGAAGATAAATACAACAACAAAATACAGAAAAATCAATTGATGCATTTTGTGGGTATTGTTTTCATTTTTCCTTTGTTTCTTTAATCATATTATAAAAGCAAATTAAAAACTGACACTAAGGAAGGAGGTTCCAACAATGCTGCTACCGCAATTTCACAATGTCCCAGTGGGACACGACACACCACAAAATTCCACAAAAAGAAAAAATATGGTGCACAAAGTATAAATTACATACATCAATTATCACGTAATTATTCATTCCCTGCGGTATTCTGAAGTGCTGAATGGTTGTGGGCCAAAGTGCAATTATTTGTTTAATTTAATGATCAAAATACCCAAGTTTCCGGGAAACAATTCTCGGCAGTGAACACGAAACCAATTATAAGCGCATCAAAACATGTACATATGTACTTCCGGTGGCGTTGCTGTCAGGTGATAAATGTATATGGCACCAGGTTAACCGCATGTACGTGGCAATGTGTGCTAAAAGAACAGCCTTGCACGCACTGTCGAACAAACGCATGCCTTCGGTAAACTCATAAAATGTGCGTGCGCGTGTGTCGCGTTCCTATAGCGATAAATCCACTGGAGTATATGTATGTTTGTTCTTCTTTTATATTCGTGTTTATTTTGCTTACCTCGCCATTTCATTAGAAAACAATAAGCGCGTATGTTACGATAATGGTGGATGCTTGTTAGTGATATGAGTGGCGCCAACGGGAACTTGAAAACATGGCGGCATTCGCTCGTGCAGATATCTGCATGTTGTTCTACTTGCAATGGAATTATAATCTTCACATACTGCATGTGTCCGGAAAAGTAAAGTTTTCAGGAACTAAAACAAATAATCTGATTTGTTGTAACTTTCTCTGTTCTTTTCTACAATCTATTCTTATAAAATCTCACTCTTTCGTATACTTCTTGAAAATCGCTATAGTTACATTATACATTTACCAATCTTGTAGATACTGCGATGTTTAGTATAATGTGATCGATAAACATAGCTATACATTAATATTTAAATTTTGTATTAGGTGAGCTTATTATCTATGATTCCTTAGAGATCCTTAAGTTTTCACCCTCACACACACACAAACACACATTCATTTGCAGATGACACACACCAGTCCCCCAACTAAAAGGAATGTTTTACCAGTTTAATTTTAAAGTTTATTGACAATTATTTAGCAAAAGCTAAAAGAAATATCTATACTTCCTGGCAGATTCTATGAAAGATAAGCTATACCATTCATACTTTTTCGCATCCTTAATATTTTATAGAAGAGAAAAGGACAGGCCCGTCCGTCACTAATACGCAAATAATTTCGTGTAGTATTGTTGTGGGAGCAGATCGCCTCATTCAACACATAACCTATAAGATACTCAATCTTAATCATCTGAAAGTAATATACCAGATTATTAAGTTTGAGTAACTTATAGGTTATGTGTATAGTAGACATAGTGTATAGAGAAGGTATTATAATGGATCCAATAATCCGAGATTTCACCGGAAATATATGTTTTGGGTCCCCCTAAATCCAAAATAAGCATTTTTGGAAAAAGGTGTGTGTGTGTGTGTGTTTGTGCGCCTGTGGACAGCATAGCTCAAAAACGAAAGGTCCGTAAATACCAAACTTGATATTAAGTTCAGTACCTTCCAAGGACGGGACCCGATTTTGAAGAAAATCCCACTACCTCCCACTACCCTTTACATGGAAAACTTTTAGAAATGTTTGATCTTTTCAAAATAGGGTCTAACGATTTTAATTAAAATATCGTATATTAAACATATTTACCTGACTAATAAAATGTATATTTTGAATTTTGTGGGAATAGCCTCTGAAGACTGCATTATTCTGGATGAATTTTACGGGATTTTGCATAACTGGCAAACCGTAAAAGATAAGACAAAAACTTACTTCACAGAAAATGTAGAGCTCATTAAAACACATAATTTATGTTATATACATTTTTTTCGTGGAATGGATCGTTTTTGACAAATTCCTGGTTATTGGTTTCAGTTTTAAAAAACAATGTTTTTCTCAAACAGAAATTTGTCAACTCCAGTCCATACAGACAAAGGAACTTCAGACACATTGCAACCAGCTTTTGACTAATATTTAGCCTATGGTACTCCCTTATTTCTCTTCTACTTACAAGGAAGCAAGTAATAAGACTGATAGTTTCTAGATTAGCCTGAAGTAAAGTAAGCTCTTTAATAATATATTTTACAGAGATATAAAGTTATGTGAATGGAATACATCAGATTTTTGTTGTTGTTTTTATTTTATTCAGGGGTACCCAAAACCTGCATTTCCAGTGCAATCGCGGTATCGAATATTTAGGTGCATTACAATACCTTCTCTATAGGCTATGTACACATTACGTGTAGAGAAAGTAATATGTAGATAATTACATCAGCTGACCAGCATTGACGCATCTAGGAACGCAAATGAACGCAATATGGTAAATGTTAATGAAGTTGTGTAATATGCTGCATCGTAAGAGTAGTAATGATAAAGGTATTTTTTGTTACAAACCTATATCTCCTAGTTGGCAGAGCTTCTCTCGGAAAGGCGTTACCAAAGGCAGTTATCACCTTGTGTTCAGAAATGCAGATGCTTTTAGGTAATCCCTGGCGTGGATTAATCAATTCTTCCGCATCATACGTTCCTTTTCACGTTTCACTGGTAACAAAAGGTGTTGCTGGTATGTGTGAAACAGCACACGTTAGTACGATTCTTGTTACACGACAGCAAACTAGGTCACTTCATTCATGCTTACGGCCCACTTAGCTCAAGTCCTCCCAACTTCAGCATGTCCTTTGTACGTCATGGAGTAACCAAATCAGACAATTGGAAGAACTGCGGGAATAGGCCTTATTACATTGTTAATAAGTATGTGCAAGGGAGTATATGACAAAAATTCTGATGTGTTCCATTCACATGACTTTCTCTACATCTCTGCAACAAAGTATTGTTAGTAAGATTTTGCTTCTATTTACTTCATGCTAATCGAGAAGAAAATTAACAAAATTAGTCTTATTACTTGCTTGCTTGTAAATAGAAGCGAAAGTTTTTCAAAGCTGAAACCAAAAACAAGGAATATCTCAAAAACGACCAACTCCACGAAAAAAATTTATATAACACAAATCGTGTGTTATAATGTACTCTACATTTTCTGTGTGGTAAGTTTTTGTCCATCGCTTACGGCTTAGCAGTTTTGCAAAAATCCGTTAAATTCATCCAGAATAGAGTATTCTTCAGAGGCTATTCCTATAAAATTCAAGATATAAATTTTATTTGCAAGCAAATATCTTAAATATACGATATTTTGTTCAAAATCGTTACAGCCATTTTTAAGAAAATAAAAATTTTCGAAAAAAGTTCGATGTAAAGGGTAGTTGGGGGTGGCGGATTATCTTGAAAATCTTCGTGTCGCATCCTTGGAAGATACCAAACCTAAATACCAAATTTGGTTTGTAACGGACTTCTCGTTTTTGAGCCATGCTGTCCACAGACACACACAGATACATACACACACACACGCACACACACACGACCTTTTTGTAAAAATGCTTCTTTTTTTTCTGGATTCAGGAGGACCCAAAACATGCATTTCCGGTTAAATCTCGGTATCGAATTTTTGAGTGGAATACAATACCTCCTCTATACACTATTTACATAGTTCGTATAAGAAAGTAAAAATCTGATGTGTTCCATTCACATGACTTTCTCTACATCTCTGCAAACAAATTATTGTTAGTAAGCTTTTGCTTCTATTTATTTCATGTTAATCGAGAAAAAAATTAGCGGAAATAGTCTTATTACTTGCTTCCTTGTAAGAAAAAGCGAAAGTTTTTCAAAGCTGAAACCAAAAACAAGGAATATCTCAAAAAACGACCAACTTCATTAAAAAAAAAAAATGTATATAGCACAAATTGTGTGTTTTAATGAGAGACATTTCCTGTGTGGTAAGTTTTTGTCCATCTCTTACGGTTTAGCAGTTATGGAAAAATCCGTTAAATTCATCCAGAATAAAGTAGTCTTCAGAGGCTATTCCTATAAAATTCAAGATATAAATTTTATTTGCCAAGTAAATGTCTTAAATATACGGTATTTTAATCAAAATCGTTATTTTGGAAGTTTTTTCTATGTAAAGGAAAGTTTGCGATGGGGTATTTTCTTGAAAACCTTTGTGTCGCCTCCTTGGAAGATATCAAACTTAAATACCAAGTTTGGTTTTTAACGGTCTTTTCTTTTCTTTTCATTTAACGGTCTTTCATACACACAGGCCTTTTTGTAAAAATGTTTTTTTTTTTTAATTCAGGGAACCCAAACATTTATTTTCGGCGAAATCTCGGTATCGAATTTTTGGGTGGAATGCAATACCTTCTATATACAGTGCGTACGTTTCATCGCAAGTACAGACATCTTCTTTGCATTTAACTGGGTATCTCACAATTTGCAAAATGTAATTTAACATGTTGTACGAGCACAATTATAGCCACTGGATTATCGGGGTACTTTAACTACCTCAAAGTGTGGCGGAAATGACGCAGGGTGTTATTTACAAATTAAATTATGTTTTCAAGTTACACTATTAATTTTTTTCCCTTTCATTGTTAATTGTTTCGTTTGTATAGACCCTTTGAGCTTCTTTGGTCATATCGTGGCCTTGAGAAACAATTGACGGTGCCACTACTCGCCGGAATATATGGTTTCTTAACATTAGATTTTAAATCTATTTTTAAACTCTAAATACATTCACATTCATATCTAATTTGTGGGGAATAGTGGAATAATTCTGGTTAAAGAAAAATTACCCGACCCATCAAGGAATAGAAACCAGAACCTCTGGGTTGAGAAATCAGGACGCGCAAAGGCAGTCATCGTTTTCTTATTTCGATTTTCTTATTGTTAATTATGAACGGCAATAACTTTTAACATTCGCCTCCACATCCTGATGAAAGCTTTAATATAAATGCGCAGTTTGTCCACATGCAATAAAGGTCTCATTCCTTCCTCTAGAAGGCTGAGTTATTTTGTGATTGGTTCAGCCTTTCCTTGTTAACTAATCCTAGCGAAAGTTTTTTATATAGGTGTATACGAATCACCCCTCATTTCAGCTAGATTATACGCATTGTTCATTAGTTAGTTCTTATGTCGTCATTTGTTTTTTTAGCTAGTTAAATGGATAACTGGCATGGGGATAACCTGAAGGAGGAAACCTTGCAGAGAGAAAAACGCTATTGCAATCTGGGGGAATTAACCACTTTTTGTGCATGCCAGTGTACGCACCTATACTAAGAATTGCAATACAATTTTCTTTCTCTACTACTTACAATAAGTATAGGAAGTACTGCACCAAAGATTTCATAGAAATACAGTTTGGAGGCTCTCTAAATAAAAAATAAGCGATTTTAGAAGTAGTGTGTGTGTGTGAACAGCACAAACAAAAATCGAAAAAAACTATCTAAACACTGAACTTTGTATTTAAAGTCAGTATGTTCCAAAGAAGCGACACGAAGATTTTTTGAGAAAATCCCTTAATCCAAGCTATTAAAAAATAGCTAAGGATATAAACTGAATGTTCACATTCTGAATAACTTTTGTATAACTGATAGGGCGCGTCGTTACCCAACACTTGCCTCCCACCAAGGTGTCCCGGGTTCGTTCCCAGAGATTTGTGTGTACAGGACCGGGTGCTCCATCTTTATTTAATCTCGTATAACATTAGTGTCATCACCTGCCTTGTAAAACCGGGTGTTAAACATTATCAAAAACCGCAAGAAATACTCAAAAAAAGGCTAAGTCTCGCTAAAAACATACAATAAATAAATAAAAAAACTTATGTGTTCCATTCATATGTCTTTCTCTACATCGCCGTAACGGTTTATTATTAAATACATATTGTTCTGTCTACTTATGATAACGGAGACAAACATTAGCAGAAATTCTCTTAATTACTTGCTCTCTTTAACTAGATAGAAAATAAGGGAATACACTAGGTTAAAACGATAGTCAAATCGTTTAAAAGCTGTGCTATGTGGTTATAAAATCCGTTTTTTTTTTTGGTAGTGTTTAACGCCCGCTTTAACTACTTATGGCACCGCAGGCGGTGACACTGATGATGCATGAATGATGATGGAACACCGGTGGAATGCGAAGGCGGGTGAAACCGGAGAACCCGGAGAAAACCTGCCCCAGCGCCGCTTTGTCCACCACAAATCTCACATGCGGTCGCTTGGGATCGAACAACGGCCGTCTAGGTGAGAGGCGAGTGGTCTGACTACTCGGCCACGGCGCGGCCTAAAATCCGTTGCTATACAGGGCTAGGAGTTGACAACTTTCCGCGAGAGAAAAATTTTAAGTATTTTGAATCCTGAACCAATGGTCAATTCCACGAAAAAACGAATATTACATAAATTGTGTTTCAATGTGATCTACATTTTTGTGTAGTAAGCTTTTGCCTATCTCTTTCGGTTTACCAGTCACACAGAATTCAGCAAAATTCATTCAGAATAAAGAGGTCTTTAGAGGCTATTCCCAGAAAATTTAAAATATACGTTTTATTTGCCGTATAGATGTCTTTAATATACGGCATTTTAATCGAAATCGTTTGAGCCATTTTTTGAAAAATCAAAATTTACGAAATTTTGTGCATGTAGAGAGTAGTTTGGGATGGAGGATTTTTCTCAAAATCTTTGTGTCGCATCCTTGGGTATTTTACCAACTTTTCGTTTTTGAGTTATCGTGTTCACAGACACACGGACACGCTGACACACACGGACACACTCCCTTTTTCTGAATTTCTTTTTGGATACAGGGGATCCTAAAACGTGTATTTTCGCTGTAATCTGGATATCGAATTTTTGAGTGGAGTGCAATACCTTGTCTATGCACTATGCAACATAGTAAGTGTAGAAAAAGTAATAACGCTTTTGCCACGAAAATTTCCGAGAAATTTTGGCTAGAAATTTCAAATGTTAAATATTAGTGTTTTCCCTTGTAGTAGAAAGAGCATTAAAAAATAATAAGCTCTTTTAAGTAAAGCATAAAGAGCAATTTGTAAAAGGAATAAAAGAACAAAAATATCCAAGGTTTGCTACCTGCTTTCTACCCCAGGATTTAGGGAAACAAATAAACCTACTAATAATTAACAATTATTGCATGTAAACTGAGTTACTGTTTGGCGTTATCGAATTCAGCTACTACTAGTATCTTAAGAAAAGTTAGGCAGATCAAATCCATTTAGTGTCTGTTCATAGCATTGATATTATAAAGTGATTCTCATCTGTTTTTATACCAGTTTAGGTTTACTGGCAAGTGTAAAATTACAAATTCTATGTTGGATAGAAAAAATAACCTGGCTCTTCTAATTAAAAAAAGTAGCATTTATTTGGTCATATAAGCTTCTTAACCCTTTAAAACCCATTTAAATAAATTATGCGTCGATTTAAATCCGGAGTTGCACGCCTCTTTTGCTAAAACTTAACGTTGTTATATGCATAAAAGGTTTTATCTAAAGACTCGACGTCCATAAGGCATAGGACTGCAAATTCTGAGACAACAATGGCTGCAGCTAATGAATGGTGAGTTAAACTATTATATGCAGTGAGCATTTTAAAGTGCAACACAATTCACATTTTGAGGATATTTTTTAAAAATGTAAATGCAATTTGATTTCTTCAAAGTGGGAAAATAAAACCATTTTGGACAGAATGTCCTTAGTTCAATGATAAAAGGCAGTATATATATATATATATATATATATATATATATTTATTTAACAAACGATTTTTAGAAGTAAATACGTTTTTTTTCAAGAAAACTACAAAATATAGAATTATGAAACCTTTAAGGAAATATTGTCTTTTCACGCTGATCTATTCGTTGTGCTTGAGTTAACTAAATGTCCATATAATGCTAACAGATTCCACTCCCTTTCAAGAGTTCATAGATCACCTTTTTCTTCTTCTAAATGATTGAAACTTGAGGTGAGGTGGACGATCTAGCATATGACCATGCCTCGTTTATATAACCTGGATTGCAGTGTGTACAATAGAATCATGAATAAAAATCAGAAAAGAAACGGACAGCAACTGCGTAGATTTAGGGATGCAATAAAGGAAGGGGAAAAAAAAACAAAAAAAACGGAAAAGATATTTGTAACCAGAACTTCTGAGAAGCAGAAACTTACCGAAGTCGGCCGTTTCTTTAAAAGTGCTTTTGTTCATACCAGAGAGCAAAGAAGAAATTTTAAGGAAAGAAATGAAACATGAAACAACATCAGTGGAATAAAAAGCCTTTTCAGATGTAGTTTATTAGAGGAGAGGGAAGGAGTGTGTGTGTGGGTGTGTGTTCTTTCTTTTTCTGGTGGAAGGAGAGAGGTTCAGATATTGCGACATACTTCTCTGACGTTCTCGGGGCGCAGTCCTTTGGAACGAACCCCCTACCTCTTGTTTCATCCGGGACAATTCTTTCGAGAGCAGCAAATAAGGATAAATTTTTCAAGCGTCCAGCGAGTAAACAGCGAAGAGGGCGAATGGCATCGACCGAGCGGCTACCCTCAATAAGAGGACGACAGAATTTAAAGGAAAAGGCAGCAGACCTGAGAGCAAACAGAATGGATGTCGAGTAGGGGAAACAACAATGCAACAACTTATGGTATACAGGGAAGAGAAAGAAGCAAAGAAACAATGATAGGCATCAGAAAATGCAAGGTAAGGGTACAAAGGAAGCAAATATATTGCTGATGTGTGCAGAATTCACGATGTGTTACTTACATACACATAGCGCCTGATTTAACTTCGCGTCTCCGAGATCTAACAGCGAGTAACAAATATCGAAAACTCAAACATATTTTAATACAGCTCGAAGAAATTATAAACTACATGCAACAAAATACCAAAAGTGATACAGTTAAAGGATATATAGAGATATAATCATAGATACATAGACAGACAGATCTCTATTTGCCACTAAAATTGTATAGCAACGTCTAAAAATACACTAAAATTACAATATATTACACAACACTATAAAACATTCTGCGTAGTAAAGTGTTAATTAATCGCTCTTGCTGCTTCAGCTTAACCACTATTAGTTCATTTATTGTTAATTGTTATTCTGGTTTCATTTTAGCCACTATTATTTCAATAAGTGTTTATTGCTCTTTTTGCTTCATAGTTAGCCACCATTAGTTTAATGCATTAGTTCCTGCGGTTTGATGGTTAACTCCTGTTAGGCCAGTTGGTGTTAAGTGTTCTCATGACTGATAGATTATTCTGTATTATTTGAGCTTCCACATATCCCAGATGTATACTAATGTTAGAAAGGTTAGAAAATAGATTTTAACTGCCATGGTAGCTTAATTGGATGGAGCAATGAAAGTCGCAGATCAAATTTCGGTTATTGTATTAATTGTTACGTCTGATTGTATATTTCCAAATTTAACCTACATTCCATGTGTGGAAAAATAATTAATAGTTTAGAAATTTCCGTTTTCTTATTTATCTCAATAATAGTTCTTGTTAGCTATTTAATCCGAAAATGATAGGGAAACTATTTCGATGTATATATAAATTATGAAGAGAATTTTGAGGCAGACGGGAAAGTATACTTAGATATTTACAACTTTGGAAGAAAATAATGATCCTATTGCTAGAGTTTAAATGCTGATTCCCTTGCAGTGCACGAGGTTTAGCAGTGGAAGTACAATATATAGAAACAAGTCAGCAATGGCGCTCAGAACATGCATCACCGAGCTTATCTGACCACAATGATGCAAGACAAGTGACAGCAATAACTTACTTGTTGATTGTCAGAGAACATGAACTTTCTGCTGCTTACCTGAAACAAGAGAAACACGTCGTTAGCTATTTATTGCAGTATGTTACTTACAAACAGTGTTGCCAATTTAGCCATTTTATAGCTAGTTCTAGCTATTTTAAAAATGTGCTATATTTTTAACCATAAATTTCTTTTCCGTGCACTATTTTGGTTTCCATTAATTTTAATACTATTTTTAGTGGTTCGTGTTTTTCTGCGAATGACGCACGAGACAGTACAGTGATGCTCTCTTCAATAATATGAGTCCAAACTCTTGCGCTTGCATTTCATTGTGAATGTAACTTGACTCGCATTGCATCATTACTGCTCAATGTAAATGGCGTGTTATCTATGGATACTCTTTAACTGCTGTGGTTCTCAGCGTCCCATTCTATACTGGGGGTGAAAGACAGCTTAAGTTTGTTCAGAGGGACCAACGGCTTTACTTCCCTTCCGAAGGAACCCATGCTAGAGATTTTTACACCTGAAAAAATCCATCGTCCTCCGCCGAGTTTGAACCCTTGACCTTGGGTATATGAAGTTTGCATGGTAACTATTACACCACGGAGGGCGACTTACAGGTCAATGACGCAACATTACTAGGGATTCGGGAAATCCCCTAATTCGAACGGTTAGCTGCTCATCTGAAACTGCAACTCAGTATTCATGTTGTGTTTCAAGAAGCAGATGTGTATATAATGTGGAATACATTGTGACGCAAAGTAAATGAGTGAAATATACGACTGAAGCTGACAATGTAAAATAAATAGTAATATATTGGTAAGGGAGCTGCTGGAAACCAAGACGAGGATGTATTTTTCATGATTAGCTGAGTTAATGTGGCCTTTTCTTCAGCTATTTTATTTGTAATTTTAGCAATTTTTAGCTATGTTTTTAAGTAGTTAAGCTACTTTTTATGTTGATGAGTTGGCAACACTGCTTACAAATCGCCACTTATTTTATGATAAACTGATGTTAGGATAACAACACTATGCTATTCCTTAACAAAATATTATAAATACATGACAGTACAAATGTATCTGTTTTGGAGTCATATATTTCGGGAACGCCCTTCCAACTTCGAAACATTAAGAACATGGGTGTGAAAATAGTCTGTGAGAGAATTTTTAAAAGCGTCTATCACTTCGTTGACAACAGTACCAATTAGGTACTTGAATTTTAAAGTGGCGGCTTCTTTGTTTGGTTGTTTGTTGTAAAGCAAAGAATTAATATCAACTGAATTAATTGTCCGCTGAAGGTTTAACGTCCTTTAACCTGGTTGGTCATATCGGACGATGAATGAAATAGGTGAAATGATGCTCAAATGATCTCGGAGGTCATGGAGCTTAAAGTTACTCGACATTCGTCTTCTTAGGATAAGGGAAAACCCTGGAGAGAGAAAAAAAAAAACTTATACGGGCAACTCACATTAAGCGAGATTCGAACACACGACCTGTTGAACGTGAAGCAGACACTACCCAGGCGGGCCGTTTGATTGTTGTAGAGCACGGAAGGCAGAAGGTGTATTCTGTGAGTGAACAGATCGTTATGGCCATGCAGATAGGAATACATCTCGATCACCTGAACCTTTTAGAGAAAGATACCCAGTAGGCAGTTAGTTTCCTAGCTCGAGACAGAGTGACTCACTTGAGAGGAGTGTTTCGAATTCTGGAACCAAGCATTGGCTGTGAATAATGAGTTCTTCGTGAGATAGGCATTGCAGTTAAGAGGTTTACACTTTTCAGTCAACTCCTTCCTATGCCTACTCCTTTTGTAACAGGCACAATATTCTTCCTGGTGTGAGGGGAGGCAGTGTTTGTCTTATCTTCCCAAGTCCTCCCCTCCATACTGCGGTCAGCACCTACAGTTGCTTTTTTTTACTTTCGCTACACACACTAGGTACATGGTGTATTCCACCCAAAAATTCCATACCGAGATTTCACCGGAAATATATGTTTTAGGGTCCCTTGTATCCAAAAAAAGCATTTTCACAAAAAGGTTCGTGTGTGTGTGTATGTGTGTATGTGTGTGTGTGTGTGAACACGATAACTTAAAAACGAAAAGCCGGTAAAATACCAGACTTGGTATTTAAGATTGGTATCTTCCAGGGATGCGACACGAAGATTTTGAGAAAGATTCCCCCACCCCAACTATCTTTACATGGAACTTTTTTCGAAAATTTTGATTTTCTCAAAAATAGCTCTAACGATTTTGATTAAAATATCGTATATTAAAGATATTTACCTGACAAATAAAATGTATATCTTGAATTTTCTGGGAATAGGTTCTGAAAACTAATTTATTCTGGATGAATTTTGCGAATTTTCGCATAACTGCTAAGCCGTAAGAGATAGACAAAAACTTGCCACACACAAGAAAGAAAAAAAAAAAAAAAAAAAATTGTAGAGCACATTAAAACACACAATTTATGTTATATAATTTTTTTTCGTGGAGTTGATTGCTTTTGAGATATTCCTTGTTTTTGGTTTCAGCCTTGAAAAACTTATTCTTTTTTCATACAGGAACTTGTTAACTCCTGTTCATACACACAAAGGAACTTCAGTCACATAGCAACCAGCTTTTGTCTATCACTTTAATCTATGGTACTCCCTTATTTCGCTTCTATTTACAAGGTAGCAAGTAATAAGAATATTTCTGCTATTTTTTCTCGATTAACATGAAGTAAATAGAAGCATAAGTTTTAACAATATTTTTTGCAGAGATGTAGAGAAAATCATGTGAATGGAACACGTCAGATTTTTTATTTTGATAGTGTTAAGGCCCGCTTTTACTACAAATGGCACCGTAGGTGATGACATTAATGATACAAGAAATGTAGATGGAGCACCTGTGGGATGTGATGGCGGGGGAAACCGGAGAAAACCCGTACCTGCGCCGGAGAGGTCTAACAGTTGCTCTGATACCCTAAAGGATCTGAAACATCACTGTAGAATATAACTGCCACCCACACCTGCACTGGGAACAACAATGCTTACTTTGCAGTACAGTAATAGCCAGTGAAGCCCAAACATTCTTATTACATTTTCGTCGTAACTTAATATTTCGCCGAATGTCTTTAATTGCGAGAATGCTTTTTTTCCTTAACACTTTCTAAAAGTATTAGGAAATGCATTTTTAATAATATTTCACAATTTTACAACGTGTAACCGTTTACCTTCACCAAATTTGGTTCATACGAATTTTTATTTTTACATTTTTGGAATATCCTTAGATGATTTAACCTTGTTAAAAATATTTAATTTCAGCTTTAAATATTTAATAACAGTAAGGGAAGCCGTTAAACACATGACCAAGAGGAAAATTTTGCGTGAAAATCTCCATTCTGGATGACTTTTTCATAATCGTAAAACTGTAAGAAATAAACAAAAAATTACTGCACAAAAAGTATATATATATATATATATATATATATATTTGATGGTTAACAGCTTCCGAGATATTCCTTGTTATTGGTTTCAACTCTAAGCTGCTTAAACTTTTCTCAAACTGGAGGTCATCTTCCGTTTAATCTCTCTTTTGTTTTAATCTTGGCCGTGCAAAGTGAACAGAATTTTGTTTCACGTAGCGACGAACTTTTTAAAATCTTTAATCATCGCTTTGGCCTAGTGCATTTCTTTATTTCCCCTTCCATCTCGAAAGAACTAATACAACCATTTCTGCTAATGTTTATCTCGATAACCACGATGTAGATAAATGAATATGTTTTAACAACTGTATGTAGAGAAAGCCATATAATGCAACACATCAGATTTTTACTTTCTCTACACGTACTATGTACATAGTGTATACAGTAGGTATTGTGCTCTACCCAAAAATTCGATACCGAAATTTCACCGGAAATATATGCTTTGGGTCCCCCTGCATCCAAAACAAAGTGTTTTTAGAAAAAGACCCGTGTATGTGTGCCTTTGGACAGCATAGCTCAAAAACGAAAACACCGTTTAATACCAAATGTGGTATTTAAGTTTGGTTACTTCCATGGATGCCACACGAAGATTTTCAACTACCGCTTACATGGAACATTTTTCGAAAATTTTTATTTTTATCAAAAATGGCTGTAACGATTTTGATTAGAATACGTTATGTTTAAGATATTTTTATGACAAACGAAATGTGTATCTTGATTTTTCTGGAAATAACCTTTGAAGACCTCTTTCTTCATTCTGGATGACTTTTGTATAGCTGGCAAACCGTAAGAAAAAATTTAGATCTCATTAAAGTCCACAATTTATGTCATATCTATGTTTTTTTTTGTTTTTTTTTCTGTAGAGTTGACCGTTTCGAGATATTTCGGATTATTAGTTTCAATTTTAGCCACTTAAACTTTTCTCAAGCGGGAAAACTTTTCTCGTTTATCATTTGTTTACTCCTGGCAAGACAAGAGATTGGAATTTCAATTGTTTCACATAGCGACTAGCTTTTAAAGGACGATACTGCTTTAGGCTGTGCATTTTCTTATTTCCCTTCTACTTACTAGGAAGCTAGTAGTAAGACTAATTGTTCTTAGGTTCATCTTGATTAGCATGATATAGACAACAGATTAATGTTTTGGATAAAAGGTTTGTTTACCGAACACTAGAGGACAACGTGTGTATGGAACACATTAAATTGTTTCCCTTCTACGCACAAGAAACCAAGTAATACCCAGTAATAACAATTTGTTGGTGTACCTTTATCAGCGTTTTAAGCTATATTTTCGTTTCATAAGTCGACATCTTTGCACGTGTTATTTCGAAACAACATATATGTATTGGCATAAGTATGTCTACCTCACAGCAAGACAATGGAAAATATGTGACTATAACAAACTGTTAGTAACGATGTCTTGTCAATATTTTGCCTCAAAATGCACAGCGTGAATAAACCTGTAGTTACTTTATAAACTGTTTAATCTGTATACCCAATCCCTATCAGAGGAAATACCCACAAATCTAAAAGTGATATCAGAATGACTTGGAGCTATATTTAAATTAAATATCTATGAGGTGTTTTACTTTGATTTACGATTCATATTTAGCATCGCAACTATTTTTATTTATTTTCAAACAGACGCATTCCATGATCATCATAGGTTTAATAGCATATGTTCAGGGCAAGTCATCAGCCAAAAAATAAAGTTATAAAAATGCATTTGGTGATCAGCAGACGAGACCATTCACATATATTAATTGGGCTGAGAACTAGGCATATGGCACACCCTATTTTACATATTTAAAATCTGATTTGCAACTATTTGAATAAACACACTGATGCATATAGCGTTGATACCTGTAGAATTATATTACTTGTCAAAACTGACGCGGGCACAGAAATGATAAGTTGAATAATGCATTATTTTAATATTCTAAAATGTTCAAAAAATGTACAGTCAAAATGACCTAGACTCTTCCTCTGCGGTATAAGATATGCTAAAATAAAACAAAATAAAAATAATTGAAAAAATAAACAATTAAAGTAACTATGCCCACAGGTTCAGAGACTACGGTTTATAGCAAAATGCTAATTAAATTATTTTCCCCAAAAATTAGAGTACAGCTCAAATTATATTTAGTGCTTTGAAATTCCCTGGCAAGAGTCAAAATTAGAATACTAGCTGTATGTACAACCACTTAAATCACCTATGGCTCTTGTTGCGTGCGCATTATGAAATAAACTTTAAAAGCGTCTCAGGATTGTATTTGGATGTTTACCCACCAGTAAATAAAGATCGTTCTCTAGTATCTTCTCTTTTTGATTTTACCTTTATTTTTGCTGCAATATCCACTTGTTGCGTCACAGTATGTTGCACGGAAAACATTTAAAGTGCTTTAATCTGTAAAATATATTTACTCATCAATATTTTAGAGCGCATAGTATTAATGAAGAAAATTCTTTAAATGCTATATTCGACACAATTTGTTGTCCCATATAATTAAATAACAACCTGTACTTCCCCCAGGTAGGTACTCCTTACTTCCTGAAGGAGACCACGACAATACTCTTTGATCATAAAATGCCGCCAATTCTCAGATACCGTCCCTTAAATAGTTATGTTCAGAGGCAAGACTGAGTGTGGATTATTATTTTAAAATTCGCATTAATAATTCTAAATAGTGCTGTATTTTCTTGACTATTTTGTATAAATTGAAATTAATGTCGTGCTAATTTTCGTATAATTAATGAGTAACGAGATGACTGAAATTAAAATTGTCAGGTAAGTAAAGTAACTTTAATGATAAAACACCTTATTTTAAAGTTCAAAACTTTCCCCCCCCCCATTCAGTCATGAATTAGATTCAAATATCACATATTAGACATCACAAACTGCAACATACAAGTTGCGAAATTTAGTTTTTAATAGCTATGCTGCTCTCTGTTTCAACTACGTAGAGAACAACCTCTCACTGACAGCATTTAATAGCTAGCCAAAGATGCTAAAACGACTTTTTACAGAAAAGTGGTAAGACACCGTTTGCTGTCAATGCCAAATACCGTTACCATTACTACCATGGTTTATCTGTTCAACAATTGCACAGTAACAAAGAAGTAAATTAGAATGAATACAATTAGTTTTAAATGCACTTTAGTTGGTTAATGCTACATTACATTATTTAAACCACTACTAATTATCTAAAGCTTTTATTGTTATTATACAATCAATTTTTTTTTGCCATAATCGTACCCAATTGATACAGCAGCAAACTTCTAACATTGGGATCATGCGTTCGGAAGTGGAGTTACTCTGCTTCAAAAGTAACAAGTTTTAATATTTCACATTTGGCTCGCAGTGAGTTTATATATAAATGAATCGCCGAAATGTATGTACGCATCACTTCCGAACGACTGCACCAAATTGAAAGTCTCATTATATAAATAATAACAGTATCAAGGGAAAGCATTTCGAATAATAGCCGCCAGGTGGCAATGGTACCACAGTTATTTGTTCTTAAATGGCCGTAGTAATGCTATATTTTCCCTCCCCATTTAACGTTAAGGTAACGCACCAGTTTATTGAGAAAATAACGCAACGCAGTAACGAAATTCAAATACGTTTTTATGTATTAACTTTCCTTTCGTTTCTCCTATGTTTAAGATAAAGAAGCAAAGAAGCTTGCCTGGCGACGAACACTTAGAGTAAGTACTTATTTATTTGCCGCTAGATGACAGTAGTACTGCTGAATTTTTACTCGCCATTCAATGTTAAGGTCACGCAACAGTTTATCGAGACACTGACGCAGTTTTAGTATGAAAATACAAATTAAAAGTTTTATTTTTGTAACTGGAAATATTTACACATTTTCTATACAAAATAAAATATAAATGTTTATCATTATCAGTAACACACATTGTTATGGAAAATATGAACAACTCTCAACAATTCGCCAAAAAATAAGGTTATAACTAATTTCAAAATTATGGCAAATACATTCAAAACATTTTGTTTTTAATTCAACAACTTTCTAATTTATCGTTAAACAGAAAAACTGTTGCCAATGGTTATGTTATAGTCTTGGTAAAATTTCATACATCTTAACCCTCTTCCATATAATTTTGCACCGTATATTTAATGTCACCTCTCATTGGCTATTTCCGCCTAGTAGTTTGTGATGCGATACAAATAGTTTTCTATTTAACTCGATCATTTATTCTAATTTATTCGAGTTGAATTCTCAGATTTAAATTTTTGCAAATATATTAACTAAATGCATCATGTATCAGAGTTAATGCATCTGAATTAAAAGTGTGACTAGCAACAGTTACACCTGTGCGATAACAGTTACCAGAAACTATTATTTGTTTTAATAGTTATCACGTTATCAGTAACGATAAATACATTTGCTTTAATGGTTATTATGTTCGCGGTAACGACTAGTGTAACTATGTCTATATAGAAACTATTTCTCTACGACTTACTTTGATAGTTTATACAAACTAAATCAATACTGCTACCACGGCAAAATGCAATCTCACCTGCCTCTGCATTGCTGCAAATATAGCTTATACCATTCGCTCGTATCTCGCATTGCCCAATCAAGAGAAAGAAGAAGAAAAGGAAAGGCCAAGAAGCAAAGTTACAAAGAAACAGGGTTTGGTTCGTGATAGTTACCTCTCCAAATTTTCCAAACTGGAAATATTTTCGAATGACATTATCGGTGTCTGGCTTTCTGTGCCATCACCAACATGTATTTATAGGCAAAGGAAACGTATTTTACCGCTAGCTTTGGCTGCTGAGAGAGATGTTAACCATTTATGGTTGCAACATTTTAAATAGCGAATGGCAGACGATTTTTCACAATCTTTAGCGTTTAAGTGTTTCTAGTTTTCAGTCCTTTCTTAATTCGTGCTTAAAAGGCGAATATTACTCATAAGCTTTAATATTACCTTAGATTAGTAACGGAGGATTAAGTGTTGTCAGCCTAGAAGACTTGTACTGCCCCATTGGACAATATTACCTTTATAACATAGATACATTACAAATAAATAACTGATTCAAACTGCAGGAACTGCAAAGATCTGCGATAGTGCAACCATTGTGCGTTTTTCTCTTTCTACTTCCCCTTCTGTATTATTTTGTGTCGCTAAAAGAACAAAATGATTACTAACGAAACACGATTACATCTGAAGTAAAACTTTCTTTCAAACTGAATTTACAATATACCGAGTCTTGCAGTGGTCCTTGTTCTAAATTTAGGCTTAGAGACATTGCAGCTCCTTTTCTTTGCCATGCAGAACTAAATACAATTAATCTTCATTTGTTTGCAGAACCAACAAAACCCTGATTAACTGCAAGAAATGTTCGTTCCCTGGTGTAGCAATAGAAGCGCAATTTGCATGGCGCCTTAATCGTATGCAGACCGCGTTTTATTACCACCTCTCTTTTATTGTTATTCCTCATTGTTTGCCTTAAGCTTGTGACGAATCTCCAGACGTGCGTCATGAAGGTTTTCTCTGCTCATTTTAAGCATGCTCGCTTTTGTTTTCTTTGTGTGTTCAATTTTTCTGGATTCAAACTTCGCTGATTGCACTTGTATACTGTTTATTCAAGGAGAATAATCAGAAGAAAGAAAGTACTGAGACCATTCTCGGAATTTAAATTCAAATATCTCTTGCCTCGTCTTCATAATCATATAATGTCATTTCTCTGAATTTTTAGTCGAATATAGGCTGCAATGAATGTGTCGGAAGGCACATGCACTCTTTCGGTGCTATGAATACTTAAAAAGAGTTCTGTAGATTGTGTACGATCAATAATTTGGACAAAATTCTTATTGTATTTTACTGCGACATATTTAATTTTGGTTTATAAGCTGAGCTTATACTCTCTCAATTATTCCTGTTTTCATATTTTAATAAACAGTAGTGGTAAACTTTATATGCCCTTCATAATACTTTCTGCAGGATTCGTGCAGAACTGCGTGCGCTATGGACGAAAAAAAAAAAAAAAAAAAAGCAGTAAAGAATGTTTTGTTTGCTGATTTTTATAAGGATATCTATATAATTCCGTTTTAATACTCACATAAATGAACATCTGTTTTATTCTATGAGTACACTTAGCCTTCTCATTAAAATTTAATATAATAATTTTGAATGCATTTTTCTGTTGTTTTATTCCCCGCTTCCTTAGCTGCAAAACTCATATCGGCGGTCTTAAGATGGAACATATTCATTGCCATTTGATCTGAGGTCTTTCTTTAGGTTTTGTATATTAGAAAACTCTCTCTCTCTCTCTCTCTCTCTCTCTCTCTCTCTCTGAGCAGGATAACAAATAACCTTGGCTAGGAAAAAATTCCCACCCCTAATCGAAACTGAACCCGGTAGCTCTCGGCGATGTCTACCGACTGAGTTGCATTGATAAATAATCGATTGACTAAAAGCCATCACCCTTGGCACGAGAGAAGCAAAACAGGGTTTTTTCGATTGTAGGGTGGCCTCCCTCAGCTTTCAAAACGTAATAAGGAAGCACCGCAGTTTCCCTTTTTTTTCCCAACAACTCTTGTACTTAGAGCTTTATAATTTAGTTCATATCTGTTATTAGGCAGGAAAATAAAAATACTATTCCCAGTAGGCACTTTAATTCGTTCTATTGGGATATTGTCATTCCACACATTGATACTTTTTCGGCTCCTTCCATTTATGAGATTCAAATAGTTACAGAGAACCCCACTGTTGCTGTAAATAGAAAGTGGAATCTCTGAGTGGATTTCTCCTTAATTGACTTAAAAGTCAAGTCTTTACAATATGCTAGGAGTCGATCTAACTTACCTTGTCTAGGACTCTCTCGGTTTACTTTGTGCAAAAGCCTCTTTGACATCTGAAAACAAAGCCATATGACTCAGCTCCCGTTTCAGAAGTCGTTATTGGCATGAGGGTGAGCTCAGTAACTCTATTTGGTGTCTGCCCAATGACGTTCTTTTTGTAACCAATGGTAGCGTACCGTCACAACACAGCTGCACTTCAACTCACGTGAAGTTGCACTCAGCTACAGATTCAGAAGTCGTGGGGAAAATAGGAGAGACATCAATGACCTCATTTAGTGTTTGTCTAATGATATTCCTCTTGTAACTAATGAAAGGATCCTCAGAGACAGTTGCGTTCCAACTGCACGTGGAGTGGCTGCCTGCCCTGTCTTACGCGACCCTGGTCATCAGAGGAACCGCATGTCCACGCTGGTAATGCATCAAATATAAGTCTCATAATTAATACATTCTCTTTGTAGTTGTAATGTAGTTTGTACTTACTGCATACAGTGTCCACTATGATATATCTGAATAATAGAGCCAAAGCAATTCTATGCTCTAATAATCCTTTTAATACATATGGATTTACGCGTTGAAAACTTCCATAACATACACATAAAGATGTACATATGAAACATTTAAATATTTAAGCCATTTTTTTTTTAATTTTATTATATTTCCCCGTAACCTAGGTTTGTTGCTCTCTCACTCTCTCTTTCTCTTTTTCATAATTACACAAAAACAGAGCCTTCACCATAGACAACCACTAAATTGAATGACCTAAGTTTCAACTGGGGAATGTTTGACATCTGCAGGAATATTTTCGGGATTTTTGCTTAAAACTACACACTACTAAATATTTTTAAATGTCTCTTTCATGTAAATTAACATTTATGTTCAAAATCTTAAACAATAGGTACTGCAAACTAAATTTAAAATAAATGTTCCGGTTACAGATAAGTAGGAGATTTATATAAGATTGCCGAAAGTAAATATAAATAGCAGATGCACTACTAAGGCAGCTTCGTTGCTAGAATAAAATGGATTGTTCACAACACAAGAGTACAATCTTCTACTAAATATTTTATTTGATATTACAATTAGAAGTTAAGCTAGCTTATTAAAC
This sequence comes from Hymenopus coronatus, assembly GCA_030762935.1. Lineage (NCBI taxonomy): Eukaryota > Metazoa > Arthropoda > Insecta > Mantodea > Hymenopodidae > Hymenopus > Hymenopus coronatus. Next base: position 135,754,816 of record CM060888.1, on the reverse strand, counting down.
TTTATTACCAATATAAAGGTAACTTTGTTGAGTTTTATTAAGTGTATGTTTAAGAATTTGAATTACTGGAATTTCCTCGTCTTAAAATAATGACTATCGGAGCATGTCGATTCTGTTTCATAGTGACACATACACAGTGTACATGCAACAACTTTACGACCAGGAATGTATTATATCTTCTAAAATAAAATTTGCAATTAGTTCTGGAAGATATCATAGGCACAATTCTAATAGTTTCCTTACACTCTACAGATATGAGATACATACCCAAAGCCATTAGGTTAAGTAAATTCCTCAATGAGAATGGAAGCTTTCATAATTTCTGCATAAAATTTAACATCTAACTACAGAGTTAAATATCTGCCAATATAAATACTAAATATTTCCATCAGTTCAAAGTGTGACATAGTAATGTTGTTAGTAGTACGACTATAATATGAATTTTAGAAACAGTAAGAAACGAAAGAAATAAAATGTGATGTGTTCCATTCACATGAGTTTCTCTACATCTCTGCAACAAATTATTGTTAAAAAGCTTATGCTTCTATTTACTTCATGCTAATCGAGAAAAAATTAGCAGGAATAGTCTTTATTACTTGCTTCCTTGTAAATAGAAGAGGAATTTATGGGAGTACCATAGGTTAAAGAGATAGTCAAAAGTTGGTTGCTATGTGACTGAAGTTCCTTTGGTTGTATGGTCACGAGTTGACAAATTACTATATGAGAAAACTATAAGTTTTTAAAGCTGAAACCAAAAACAAGGAATATTTAAAAGACGATCAACTCCACGAAAAAAAATTATATGACATAAATTGTGTGGTTTAATGTCCTCTACATTTTTTGTGTGCTAAATTTTTGTGTATCTCATACGGTTTAGCAGTTATGCAAAATTCTGTAAAATTCATTAAGAATAAAGTAGTCTTGAGAGGCTATTCCCAGAAAATTCAAGATATGTATTGTATTTGTCAGGGAAATATCTTTAATGTGCGATATTTTAATCAAAATCGTTAGCTATTTTTGAGAAAAGCAAAATTTTCGAAAACAATTCCATGTAAAGGGTAGTTGGGGTGGGGGAATTTTCTTGAAAATGCACTAAAATACCTTCTCTACACACTGTGTACATAGTAAGTGCAGAGAAAGTAAAAAAACCTGTTGTGTTACACTCACGTGACTTTCTCTAGGTCTCTACCGACAAACTTCTTACAAAAGGTTATTCTTTCTTCTTCACATGCTAATCGAGGTAAACATTTGCAGAATATTCTTATTACTTAGTTCCTTATGAGTAGAAAAGAAGGAAGGGAACACGCTAGACTAAACCGATAGTCAAATACTTTAAGAGCTGCCGTTATGCGATTGTCATTGCAAATCGCTTCTTTCCTTGGCCAGTAGTAGATCAAAAGAAAAACGGACACTTCCTGTCTGAGAAAAATATAAGTACTTTGTAACTGAAGCCAATAACAAGGAATATCTCGGGAAAAGTTACTTCTACAACAAAAACGTAAAGGACATAAATAGTGTGTTTTAACGACATCTTCAGTTTTTGTGCAGTAAGTTTTTGTTTCTCTCTTACTATTTAGCAATTAAGCAAAATTTGGCAAAATTCATCCAGAATAAAGAGGTTTTCAGAAAATTCAAGATATACATTTTATTTGGGATGTAAATATCTTTAATGAAAATCGTTAGTCATTTTTGAAAAGCATAATTTTCGAAAATTCTCCATGTAAAGAGTAGTTTGTGGTGGGGGGATTTTCTTGAAAATCGTGTCGTATCCTTGGAAGGCACCAAACCTAAATACCAAGTGTGGTATTTAATGGTCTTTTCGTTTTTGAACTATGCTGTCCACACATACACACACAGACACGCACACACACACAGACATACGCATACACACACACGGACCTTTTAGAACTAAGGGGGCACCAAATCTCGACATCGAATATTTGGGTAGAGTAATCATACCTTCTCTATCCATTATGTACATTGAACATGCGGGCTAGAGAAAGAAGAAAATACGCCCAAAGGCATTGTGAAATATGCATATTATTATTTTGTACCTCCTCCACTTAAAGCACGTTATATTACATTGTCTATTAATAAAAAGAAAGCTAAGCGTTATGTATAACATATTGTTTAAATTGTTGGAAATTTAGTAATTATGTGACAAAGCTGGTGAGCATCTGACGCAGAGAAGAAATATGCATTTACATTATAATCCCGTTGCTGCTGATGAGTAACGTTGCCAAGAATATAACAACACACGTTTGTATCCTCCCTCAGGCGAACTGCAGATCCGAGCGAGATTTTCCTGCTGCAGTAGCATTGTCCCTGCCGCATATTGTATTGTTAAAACAAAAAGAAAAGCTCTTATCTCACTTTTGATATTGTGAACTGCGAGTTCTTGCTACATTCTAGAACATGAATTGTTCGTACGTTCCTACAAACAACTGCATAGAGGCTTTTAAAAATAAACTCAAAAGCTCTTTCAGATTATGTAAGTATTGTAGAGTAGAGTAAAACAAAAACAAGAAAAAACGAATTAAAGTAAACCAACCGCACAATGGAATAAAGGCGCAGAATGGAAAGATACAAACTCTGAAAGAAATACAGAAGGAACAGCAGAAAAAAGAAAATGGGCGCATCTGAATAGTAGTATACTGAAGTGCTCTATCCTGAATATAGAATGCTTGCTTCGATTCCCGGTGGGCTCGATTTATGATGACAGATTCCTGTTTTTATTTTCTTCTTCCTTCCTTAGATACTGTTGGAAGACAGTGCGTAATAACAGCGCATGCGGATCTTTTACTAAAAAGGCTTTTGTTGGATTTAAAGAATCTTAAAACGTTTATTTTCGGCGAAATCCAGGTATCGAATTTTTGGATAGAACACAATACTTCCACTATACTTAATGATTTTAATTGAAGCACCATAAAATTATAATTTACGTTTTGTGCAGGTAACGTTTTAAGTTTTCTTCAGTTTAATGAATTTCGTATAAATGTTATGCCATAAAAGAAAAAGAAAGTTGCTACGAGAAAAAAATTGTGGATTTCCTAAAAATACAAAAGTTATTAAAACAAATTTATTGTGTCATTGGCCACTGCCTAGACATTTTCTTTTATTGATTTGATTTTTTAGCTGCTAAGTCAGGGTTTTTTTTTTTAACTTTATCTACTGTGTACGTAGTGTATAGAGAAGGTACTGTATTGAATCCGAAAATTGGATACCAGTGTTTCACCGGAAATATATGTTTTCACACCCCTCAATAAAAAAAAAAATTCTTAGAAACATGTCCGTGTGTGTGTGTGTGTGTGTGTGTGTGTGTGTGTGTGTGTGTGTATGGACAACATATTTAAAAAACAAATAGATGTTAAAAACGAAATTTTGTATCTTCCAAGGATGCGACACGAAGATTTTCAAGAAAATTCCCCCAGTGTAAACTACCCTTTACATGGAACTTTTTTTGAAAATTTTTATTTTCTTAAAAATGCCTCTAACGATTTTGATTAAAATGTCGTATATTAAAGGTATTGAATTTTCTGGGAATAGCCTCTGAAGACTACTTTATTCTGGATGAATTTTACGGAATTTTGCATAAATGTTAAGCCGTAAGAGATGGGGAAAAAACTTATCTCACAGAAAACGTAGAGCACATTAAAACACACAATTTATGTGATATACCATTTTTGCGGGGAGTTGATCGTTTTTAAGATATTCCTTGTAGTTAGCTTCAGCTTTAAAAAACTTATACTTTTCTCATACAGGAATTTGTCAACTCGTGTCCACACAAGCAAAGGAACTTCAGTCACCTAGCAACCAGGTTTTGAGTATCACCTTAACCTATGATGCTCCTTTATTTCGCTTCTACTTACAAGGAAGTAAGTAATAAGATTAGCCTGAAGTAAATAGAAGCATAAGCTTTTAACAATGATTTGTTGCTCAGATGTAGAGAAAGGCGTGTAAATGGAACAAATCACATTTTTTCTCATAATATACATAATCAGTATGGCATTTTAACAACAATTTTAGCTATTTTAAAGATATAAGCATCCCTATAATTTTGTCTATCTCCCTTACGCCTAGAATGAAATTTCTCTGAATAATGATTAGCATGAGGTAAATAGAAACTTTAGTAATAACAATATGTAGAATACACCGTAAGAAATAACTGCTGGAAGACTAACATAACGAAATACATTAATCTGTAGGTAGATGCATTACAATAATATCCATAGTGAACGCTATATACTCCTTGGTATGCTGTGTTTTAGAAGAAATGCAAAGAAAATTGATAGAGAGAAGCCTCACAAAGTTTGTAACAAATTAGCAAGTCACTTACGCAGCGAATCAATACATCAATGTGGGGAAAGGTTTCCTTTTAAAGGAAGATTGAGAGCCCTATCCTGGCAATGTTAATGTTCTAATTTCACGGCCCTTTATCCCACAAAGTACCCACGGTCAAATTGCTATACAATAGGGGAACACATATTATACGGTTTCATACTATTATATTTTACTGAGGGAGATATTCTTTTTCTTGATGACTTTTTTTGGGAAATTTATCGGTAATTGATTTTTAAAATTAATTTACATAATGTAATTACATAAAAGTATCAAGGTCATGTCTTTAATATAAGCAATTGTCATTGAGCTACCCTCAATGAGTCATTTATAGGTACATTAGAAACTGTTAATTGGAGAAAATTGTGTTTAAAGTAACTCTAGGAACAGTCTCTTAGACATTGGTTCGTAAACGAGGACGCTGCTATATTCAGCATGGGTACTATTTCATAGAGCGAAATTCACATCAGCTTCTGCTGCAGAAAGTATTCGAGTTGAATTTTTCTCTGAAGTTTTACAGTTTTACAGAGTACAAAATATCAGATGTAGACTCAGTTTTAAAGCTTCATTTAAGTACTCTTCTTATTACAAAGTAATGCTCGCGTTCGGGTTCAGCCACTCTGACCAGTGGTTTTTCCGTGGTTGTCCATGGTCGGAAGGCCATTCCTGGGATGGTTCCCCCTTTACCAAAAATCTCCAGTCCAGCATTCCTCTCCCTCATTTCCTTTCGTCTGTTTCACCTCATGCTTCAAGAAAAGGGCTTGGTGTGTAATAGCTGCACGGTGGATTTGCGCTTGGAGAGATTCCTCCCTGGGCTTAGCGCGACTCCTGATGTCCTCTTCCTTCCTGGAAATTCATTCCCGGAATCCCCAGACTATTAGTGACTAAAGGCTTGCTTTCCTCCAATCTGAAAACTGAACTTAATATTTTTTTGGTCGGATCACGTGATCACGAAATGTGATCACTATTTATTATGGAAGTGCTTTCTTGCGGCCGAGGACTTAACGAAACTGAACTGAATCTCTCCTTTCTCGTTTTTCACCAGAAATTTTAGGTTTTTCACTAGAAATCTAGGCGACGAAAATTAAGGTGGAAGCCGTTTTTTCAGTTCAGTTCAGTTGAGCTTTGAACATCGAGACAGCATTTGCGGTATTGTTTGTAATTTGGTTTAAATATTTGTACCCAATTAGTGGAAAAGGAAAGTTTTCACAAATTGGGGAGCAGAGAATAATTGACTGGTCGTCATAACGAACTTTTATACAACGTACAACATGCCGAGTATAGAAATATAGAGAAGAAATAGAGGCTTTGGAAGGAGTTGGGAAAATCAAATAAGTAAATATGATTTACTGCATAATGTTTAATAATTTTCAGTCAGTTTTAGTTCTTAAATAACTTCAAAGATTCTGAAATGAAGTGTAGTAACATAGACAGGCACTATGGCAGGTTAACCTCATGACATAGTAACTTTGTTCATTATCAGTACTATCGAAAAAAGCAACAAAAAAAAACAAAAAACAAAAACATTAAAGTATCCAACTCCAACTCACTTTCTTCACTACCATGTAACCTTCTCAACCATTCCTCAGCCATTTTAATGATGTGCAGTTTTCAGTTCAGTGTTCTAGGAAAGCACAACTCAACTGAACTGAAAACTTAACTGAATATAACTTTTCAGTTTTAAGTTCCAGGTCAGTTCAGTTTTCAGATTGGAGGAAAGCAAACCTTAAGGCAGAGCTATCTGGCCTCAGGATTTCTTAGTACGCCGTGCCTGCTAATGCACATCGTCGTTCGGATTAGATCGCCCTTCGTGTACCCGCTTCATCGCTTCCTCCCTTGGGAGACCTCAATTGGAAGCACAAACTGTAGACTAAGCCTGTACTCTGCTATAGACTTGTGCTTCCATCTTTTGGCCTTGTAAAAAGGTAAATAGAAAAATATTCCAATCATTCCACAAACTGGAACTGCCATTCTAGACATTAGTTGCAACATATTAGAAAGCTATGGTCATGTATCTCTTAATGTATAATGTTATATGGAAACAGAAATTAGTAGGTGGAAAATAAATAACAGTTCCTGAAGAACGGTGCAAGAATCTGGAAAATGAGCAAAAGGAAACAAAGACAAACGATGAAACGAATCCAGCTCCATCGCCAGGAAATGCACAGAAAGCTAAAAAGCAAAGTTAAGGAGGAAATTTACGCAGTAAAAGCTCTTGGTACTTACAAACTTCCAGATTAAAGAAAACTTAAAGAATGCGTTTTAACAAAGAATTAGCGAGTGAAGCTTGCAAAAGTTGAAAAACGGAGGAACTTGTTAAAGGTAAAATCAGGGAAGAAATATTTCATAAAATACATATACAATGAGGAATATGTGAGCATAAAACGACATACTGCGACATTAATCACCTGCAGTCTAATCAAATAGTTGTGCGTTATGTTATCTGTTCTCTGTGGATTCAATTTTCGAAAGAAAAAAAAATATAAGTTGAGGTAATAAAGTTATTATTAGCCATCGACAGAACATAGAGCAGAATATAAAAGGTGACTTAAAGTGTGCTCTAACATACTCCAAAGTATAGTTGTATGACCGAAAATAGCCTTTTGGACACAAGAATTAATCATACATAAAAAACATGGCAGTTTATAATTACAAACATATTACAAATCACACAAAAGTGTCTGCTCTTCACTAATTAGTATTTTACGTTATTGATGGTCAATATGTATGATTTGGTTCCACTTGTTCACCTCCGATTTGGACCTCGCTATTCTTCCTTCTTTCAACCTCTGCTGTTTTTCACTATCTCAAAATGAATTACATTTTCACTGTATACATTTTTTTCTGTATCTGAAAATGAATTACACTTTCATTGTTAACATTTATCAAGGACACTTTGTAGTAATTTCCTCTACCATTGGGATTGAAAGCAATATTTTTCTTGTGCATTAGATTATTACTTATTCCTATTCGATATTTAATTTCTAAAGTTTGGTCGATTTAAGATTCTTACTTGTATATCCTGCTTTATTAAGGTTTTTTGTACATTTTTACCTTCTCTATACGCATTATGCACTATAGTGTATAGAGAAGGTATTGTAATGCACCCAAAAATTCGATACCGAGATTTCGCCGGAAATACATGTTTTGGGTCCCCCTGAATCCAAACAAAGCACTTTTAGAAAAATGTCCGTGTGTGTGTGTCTTTGGGCAGCATAGCTCAAAAACGAAAAGACCGTTTAATACCAAATTTGGTAATTAAGTTTGGTATGTTCCAAGGATGCGACATGAAGATTTAAAAAAAAAAATCCCTCCACCCCAAACTTTTTTCGAAAATTTTGATTTACTAAAACGGCTCTAACAATTTTGATTAAAATTTCGTATATTAAAGATATTTACCTGGCAAATAAAATGTATATTTTGCATTTTCTGGGAAGAGCCTCTAATGACTACTTTATTCTGGGTGAGTTTTAAGGAATTTTGCGTAACTGGTAAAACGTAAGAGATGATAGTTTTTGAGGTATTCCTTGTTTTTGGTTTCAGCTTTGAAAAACTTATACCTTTCTCATACAGGAATTGGTCAACTCCTGTCCACACTAACAAAGGAACGTCAGTCACATAGCAACCAGCTTTTGACTATTACTTTAACCTATGCTACTCTCATATTTCGCTTCTACTTATAAGGAAGCAAGTAATAAGACTTACTTGTACTAATTTTTTCTCGACTGGCATGAAGTAGATAGAAGCTTAAACTTTTTAACAATAATTTGTTGCAGAGATGTAGAGAAAGTCATGTGAATGGAACACATCAGATGTTTTATTTTATTTTCAAATAAATGTAAATGGCGTGTTATTTATAAATGCTCTTTAGCTATTATGATTCTCAGCGTCTCATTCTATACTGGGAGTGAAAGATCGCTTAATTTTGCTCAGAGGCCTCTCTATCAGGTTTGAGGTTCTTTTACGACTTATTCAGTGTATGATTTACATTCTCATTTCTTCTCACCCAATTCGCTATTGGTAAATAGCTATTTGATATAAAATATACTTTGATAAACAAATTATATATTTGCTCGGTAACTTTTAAAGATCGAACCTCGAAAATCTTACATTCCTTGCTGCTTTGATGGATTTACAATGATTGAAATATGCCCCATAATAAGTGAGATAAATGTAAACAATTTAAGGTTTTTTTGCTATGTCGCAATTGCTAAAATAAATACAATGTGTGCATATAACGTTGAAATCCTGATTATTTCAAAAGATAATGAGTAATGGATTTTATATTCAATATACGGCAGATAGAGCACTTGATCTACCCTTAAAAGAAATTACCATAAAATTTGACACTGTTATACTAAACATATAAATCGGAGATTCCTGATTTCTTAAACTTCTCAGACGAAAAGTGAAGAATCTAGCTATAAACGACAGTGAATAATCTTCATCTCTAATGAGGTATGACGGAAATTAATTATTTCAAGACTCTGATCAGAAAAACGTTCAAACAGCATAATTGTTATATATTGCACATGGCTAGATTTTTTTTTTTTTTTTTTTTTTTTTTTTTTTTTTTTTTTTTTTTTTTGCTGCCCAAGCGCGCAGGAAAATCAAGTTCTATATTCATTCGTATTTAGATGTACGAGATAAGCGTGTCACTAACATTTCTGGATAACCACTAAAGGCAAAATTAGCGACTAACAGGATTGATGCAGTCAGTGGCGGATGTCCGTTAATCCGGGCAAAGGTCATGCTGTTCTGTTCACCAGAAAAATCCCCGCAACAACCCAGGTAACCAACTTTTCCTCCCAGGGCTCTTGATAAGGACCTAACTTTTCGTGAACTCGTGCGGGGAACGTCGGACAGAGGCGCCCTTTGCCCTGTTCTGGTCTCCCAAATACCGATCCACTTAAAGTTGCTCGTAATCCCCCTGATGCTCTACGCCTGCGAAGTGTGGGGCATGGCAGCAAACTCCTGACTTCTCTGGTTACAGTGGATACAGAATAGACTCCGGTCAATATATTCTGTATTTCAACGTTTCCCTTTGAGGCTACTACAAGAAGCTTCGGCCCTACCATATGTGGAAGATGTTATTAGGCGCCGGGCTCAGAAATTCTCCTCCAGATTGGGCCATCATGCGAACGCACTTGTCAGATCGCTGGGAGAGTACTTGCCCACTGAACGCCGATACAGGCGGTATCGGGTTGCCCGCATGGCTTGCGAGCACCCCCGGTAACATCGGCTTCAAACCAGCCAACAGCAAAATAGCTGAACTAAGTACCCCCCCTCCCATTGGGAGCAGTCTATTAAAATTATCCAACAAAAACACTTTTTCACAAATTAAACACCAGCGAGCAGAGGAAAGGATGCTGCTCCTGAAAAGTGCAACCGTTCGAAGAGCCTATCTAGCACTACCTCCTTAACATAGCCCGAAAATACCAAACCTTCAACTCATTCCTGTGGTTAAACCCTTACCAGGGTAGGTACACAGCAACTACACCTCGCACGCACGCACGCAACTATCATTATGAGTATCAGCGACGATCCATCCCACTTTTAGTGCGGCTGAGTTGGGGCGACACAGGCCCACAACACAGCCATATTTGTAACTTAATCACTAATGCCAATTCGCCAAAATTTGATTTCCTGACCTATTATTGCATGTTAACCTCAGTCTGGTTTACAATGCAACCATTACGGGTTGGAAAAATAAAGGGTTTAAAGGTAATTTCATTTATGATTTTCCCTCTGCAACGACGGCACTTTCAGAACAAAAGGAGAAAATAATAGATTCCAAATGTCTAGTTACTGAGAATTTCTTGGACTTTCCTGAGGGCTGACTGTATAAATCGAGACCGTAAAAAATAATAAGTAAGAGAAGGTATAATATTTCAACTGTCGTGCTTCTTTATGCCGATACCTAATATAAGGGTTCAGAACTACTCTATTCGGTTTGAGAAACGCATTTGTAAGATACCAACACATACTCTGTCCTAGTAAAATAGCAGGACTTTTTTTTTTTTTTTTTTTAGTTTAACGTTCTTTAACCTGGTTGGTTATATCAGACGATGAATGAAATTGGTGAAATGATGTTCAAATGATCTCGGGGTCCATAGAGCTTAAAGCTATTCGACAATCGTCTCCTCAGGATAACGGAAAACCCCGTAAGAAACCTTATCCGGGTAACTTACCCTAAGCGAGATTCAAAATCGCGACCTTTTGAACGTGAAACAGACACGCTACCAACACACTAGCCAGGCGGGCTCAGAACATCTTAACATCAATATTTTGAGAAGAGCTTTAGCACGCTTCTTACTGAACGAAAAATGTATTGTGATAATTGAATGTTGAACGTAATGCAAGTATCTCATTTAAAGTTTCTGAAAATATTAAAGGTCTGAACGGTTTATATTCAACACATTAACATGTACACTGAAAACAGTAACATAATACTGAAATGAACCAACACACTATTCATTTCTAAATTCAAACCAAAAATTCTATTTCAATCTAACAGACAGGAATGTTTACATATTCGCATTCGCATTCGAATATTACTTACGCCAAAGTTAAAAACCTGATGTATCCCATTCACATGACTTTCTCTACATCTCTGCAAAAAATATTATTTATGTTTCTATTTACTTCATGCTAATCGAGAAAAAATTAGCAGAAATAATCTTATTACGTGCTTCCTGTAAGTAGAAGCGAAATAAGGGAGTACCATAGATTAAAGTGATAGTCAAAAGCTGGTTGCTATGTGACTGAAGTTCCTTTGTTTGTATGGACAGGAGTTGACAATTTTCCTGTATGAGAAAAGTACAAGTTTTTCAAAGCTGAAACCAAAAACAAGAATATCTCAAAAATGATCAACTCCAGGGAAAAAAATGTATATAACATAAATTCTGTTTTAACGTGCTCTACATTTTTTGCAGTTATGCAAAATTCCGTAAAATTCCTGCAGAATAAAGTAGTCTTCAGAGGCTATTCCTAGAAAATTCAAGATATACATTTTATTCTTCTGGTAAATATATTTAATATACGATATTTTAATCAAAATCGCTACAGCCATTTTTAAGAAAATAAAAAAATTCGAAAAAAAGTTCCATGTAAAGGGTAGTTGGGGGTGGGGGATTTTTTCGAAAATCTTCTTGTCGCATCCTTGGAAGATACGAAACTTAAATACCAAGTTTGGTATTGAACGGTCTTTTCGTATTTTAGCTATGCTGTACAGACACACACACACAGACAGACAGACAGACACACACACGGACCTTTTTGTAATAATGCTTTTTTTCATTTTTTGGATTCAGGGGGTCCTAAAACATGCATTTTCCGGTGAAATCTCGGTATCGAGTTTTTGGGTAGAATACAATTACTTCCTCTATACACTATGTACATAGTACGTGTAGAGAAAGTAAAAATTAGAATCACAGAAACAAAAAATAAAGAAAAAAAAACTTAAAACCCTTTTTAAAACAAATATTAATTTTACACAATGTGAGAATTAATATGAAAGAAAAATGTAATAGCGGCAATAAACAAATCAAGTTGAAAACAAGTGCACAAGAGTGCATAAAGAAACGCTGGGAAAAGCCATCATCTGCATGTTGCAGAGGACCGGATATCAACAGAGTGGCTCGGGTGCGGAGACCGAATGAAGAGGCAGTTTGCGTCACCTCCAATTGCTTCATAAAGCAAGCAACCCCATGGCCTTGCGACGCTAAAGGCTTATATACCTGACGGCAAATTGCCCATCCATACCAATAACAGGGCAGCGTGGTGCGGGACAATAACTTCCCTAGAAGCCTGTTCGCTCTTGAAAACAAATAAATATAACAAATCCCTGCTCCCGCTGCTGCAGCCCAAACATGTGCTTCATATGTTCTTGTCCAAATTGTTTGTTTGTTTCTACTTCCGTCAAACACACGCCAGTTATATTGAACTCATCATAATAAAGCAGAGTGACTACAAGGGTTAAACCGTGCATACTGAGTATGAACAAGAACATAAACAAGTGTAGTAATGTGTTGGGGGTGCCTCAAGCATTGTGTAAACCAATGATGGCAGGGAGAAATGAACGAGGGTAGGTACATCTTAAGCGCCGCCGTTTGCAGCAACTTCCCAAGTTGATCTCCTCCCTCCAGGAAACAGACACTGAAGACCGTATCTTCATAATTATTTTGCGTTCCCCATTATAAAAGGCCACAACCCACAAAAATGGTGCATTGGAATCCACCCATAATAAACGTTGATACTCTTTCTCTATTTTAATATCTGCAGGAGCGATCGAGATGGCGCCACGGTAACATGTGCGACTTCTATTAGTTGATGATCCCCAACGACATCCAGTCTGACCAAGGAGTCCTCGCGGTTTTCCCCTGAAACCTAAGCGAATCCCGAGGTCGTGTATTCTCCCACGATTTCTTTTCCACCATTCCCGTCTCATTCAATTTCCTTCTTACCCTTCATGTGTGATTCTAGTGGATGGCTGTGTGGGAAGATGACGCAAATATGTCCTCTATGAAAAAAGTTCTCCCGAGGACTCTAAAGGCTGCTAAGTCTACGGGGTGCTTGATCGTCCTCCCTGGTGGCTCCAGGAATGAAATATCATCGCGTTTGGAAATATTATAGATTTCTGCGGCCTCTGCGGTCTCCTGTGGTTCCTTCATTTCCCCCCTTCCTCTTGGAGCGTGTTAGAATACATCTGCCAGGTCGCAGTGCACGAGATAACCCCTCCGTTTGTCACCAGATTTACCTTTACTATGTGTAGGAAAGCTATGTCATTTTCAAAAAATTCTTCTAAACATTCTTCAACATTTACTAGTATAACATGGTTAAATTCCTTACTACGAATTATCTGATTCATTCTTCTGCAGTAACAGTAATGAGAAAAATTCATGAAACAGAACTTCCAGGCCTTTTCCTTTAAAATAATACGTGGATTACACACAAACTATTCTCAGGTGGTTTCGTCTAAGGCCTTATTCGGGAGTCGCGAGTTCTCTTCCGTGACAGGCCTACCCGGAGTTTGCCACAGGTCGTCAAGCGAATGCTGGGTGAATGTCTTTCATCCCCGAATTTCCCATCCCTTCATGTCGTTTCCATTATCATTTAATTCCCTTTTCATCCCGCTGGCTTCTTTCAGGGTTGGAAGTGTCGGCGATGATCTCAGTGCGTGGGAAGGGTTATCGCATAAGAAAACTTGCAGTGTTACAGGTAGATGCGGCGTGTGGAGACACGCTATCTGAGCAGTCCTTTACAGACAAATGTGCAGTGAATATGACTACACGTCACGAAATTTCCGACTCTGAACATGGGATGCACTGCACATGGGTATAGCAGATCGGAAATTACACGAGATAAACAGTTTCTAGAGTGGATCTCCAATAACGCAGAGTTAATGTTTTCACATGCCGAACACAGGTGATTAACGAATGGATATCAGTCACCTCAGCAAAACCATACGAGGCGCTCGAAGGGCTACTGTGAGTCATATTAAGGCCCAGTTGAATGTCAGGAGTCAGGAACCATTTTCACCAGGACTCTAAGGAGGTACAACAGCCGACGACCAACTCGCTCAACAACGTAGAAGGTAATGCTACATCAGCAATGAACAATGGCAGCGTGTGGTATACTCCAGCAGATGGATGCAAGAGAGTGCGCCGTATATTCCAGTATGAAGCTATGGATCCTGGGTGTCAACAAGGTTGTGTCCAAGCTGGAGGTGGCTCAGTTATGTATGGTCCGGACTGCATTCTTAGGCCCCACTGCTGAGATCAATGACAGGCTCAACTTATGGGGACGTTCTTTCAAACTATCTTCATCCCTTTCTGGAACTAAATGTACCCAGATGGAAAGCCATATTTCAACACGCCAATGCATTCCCTCACTTTATGGTGATTTGATGAATACACTTGTGAATATATGGCCATGGTTTGGCCCTCCAGATCACTCGTTCTGAATCCAATCTAGCATTTCGATGCTATTGTACGCTCCATTAACCTAGCACCAACTGCACAGAAGATTGGATAGGTTGAATTTTTCAGTCTGACTGTACCTATCCAACTCCTGTCCTACACACGCCTTGTGAGAAAAAACAATTAAATTAACATTAATTGACATTAATAGTTGGCTAAACCACGAAGTCTGGGACTTAAAGTACTTGCGACATTGTAAGCTGCCATTCAGGCATGTTATATCAAAATAATTCGAGATCTCCTTGTGGTTTGCCGGGAAATATGCGAGTCAGTTGAGGAATTTAAATGCGTGCAGGTATGTTACCATGGAAGCTAAGTGGTTGAGCAATCGGCTAAAAACCGGGAGATCCATGGTTCAAATTCCGGCTATGGTACTGAATTGTTCTGTCGGACTCTACATATCCAACTCCTTACCTACTCACGGCCTTTGTGAAAATAAATAAATAAATTTACAGCAAAAAAAAATGATAGGTGGTTCAAATAAATATAATAAACATGGGGTATTTTAATAGAAATCGCTTCAGCGATTTTTTAGAAACTGAGATATAAAAAACAATGACATATTTTCTATAAAAAGGATTTAAAATGTTCTTAAAATTTTAGTGTCCAATCCTTGAAATATGGCTAACTTAAATATTAAGTTTCATAACTCTCCGGCTTTTCGTCTTCGAATTATACAGTTCGTAGACATTTTTTCTAAATATAATTTTTTATTCAGGGGCCCTACATAAATGTGTTCATAGTGAAATTCCTAAATGGATTGCTTTGGCTCAGATATTCGATAAAGAGTTATAAAAGCAAGCACACGTTTTTAAATCTCCTGTATCCAAAAGAAGCATTTTTAGGACGTTTAAGTGTTTACGAGCGCGCGCGCGCGTGTGTGTATATGTTTACAGTGTAACTAGAAACGAAATGCTGGATAAAAGTCAAACTTTTCGGTATCTTCCAAGGATGCGACACGAAGTTTAAAAAAAGTTTTACTCTTTACTTGGGCAACTTCTCGAAAAAGTTGGATTTTCTCTAGAATAACTAATATTTTTTATTAAAATGTCATATATTCATGAGATTTACATGATAAATAACATGTTTATGTTTAATTTTCGAGGAATGATCACAGAAGCCCTCTTCATTTGGGAGGATTGTTATATTACATATGTATATATTTCATTATGACGGGGCAATCATTAAATTAAGACAAGAACTTGCTACATTTTTCTAAAACACTCGATTTCATTCAAAAAAACCTTTTCTGTGACATCGGCATCCGACATATCCCTTGTTATTGTTTTTGAACTGTTGCCGATATTCGGATGTTTCTCAGATGTCAGGGAAATAGTATAAAACTTTAAGAACAGCATACAGAGACAGGGGATTCTGTAATATACAAAATATCTAATGAAGGTGTTTCTACAAAAATCTTACGATTAACATGAAGTAAGTAAGTGCAAGAGAGCAGAAAAAGCTTTTTTCATTAAGTACTGCCAACCTTTAGTTATTTCTCCTGATTTTCCAGAAAGATGATGAAACTTCAAAGTCAGCGTGTAGCAAGTCAACTTTAATACTTGATTTTCTATATCTGCTAAACATTTATCTCAATTAACTTGAAGTATATAGAACAGAACTGTTTCAGCTTGGCTGCGCACCAAAAAGCTGCGAATTATTTACTTACTCACAGGAAAATGTCAGCAATTTGCAATGTGCCTCTGCATTGAGGACACCTATTGTCAGGGCTGAATCAAATGTTGGAATGCAATCGCCACCACAACTATAAGATGTGAGCTTCCCCTCCAACCTGGCTCAAAATTTTATGATTGAGTACCAAGGAATGCTCTTACTCGGACGAGTAGAGCTGGAACAGGCTGATGTAGAACAATAAACTTTTCCAAGAACCGTTCTAGAAACGACATGAAACAATGTATACTGAGTAGAGAAAACAATGCAATATAAATCGGATTTTTTTACATTCTCTACACATTCTCTACTACTTCTAGTGTATAGAGAAGGTATTGTAGTGCACCCAAAAATTCGATACCGAGATTTCGCCGGAAATATATGGTTCCCCTGAATAAAACAAACATTTCTGGAAAAAGGTACGCGCACGCGCGCGCGTGTGTGTGTGTGTGTGTGTGTGGACAGCACAGTTCAAAAACTAAAAGATCGTTAAATACCACACTTCGTATTTGCGTTCAGTATCTTCCAAGGGTGCGACTTGAAGATTTAAAGAATATTCCCCCCAACTACCCATTACATGGAAAATTTTTGGAACAATTTGATTTTCTCAAAAATGTCTTTAACGATTTTGATTAAAATATTGTATACTAAAGATATTCACTTGACAAATAAAATGAATATCTTGAATTTTCTGGGAATAGCCTCTGAAGTCTACTTTACTCTGGATGAATTTTACGGTCAAAATGTAGCAAAGTAAGCTAAATTTAAGCTGATGGGTTCATACCCCATCTATAGAGTTAATCTCTCTTTTCTAATGCCCAATAATTCAACAAAAATCCTCTTTTTAAGAACCTTAATTAGAGGTGTATTAATTTCACTGTGTGCCTTTTGTATAACTAGCAAACGGTAAGGGATAGAGAAAAACTTACTGAACAGAAAATACAGGTCTCGTTAAAACACACAATTTATGTTATATACATTTTTTTTCGTGTAGTGAATCGTTTTTGTGGCATTCCTTGTTATTGGTTTTAGCTTTGAAAAACATTAACTTTTCTCACACGGGAATTTGTCAACTTCTATCATTACTTATATCAGTCACGTGACAATCCCGCAAATTATTTCGGTGTAGTTCACTAATAGCCTGTATACCAGGTAGTTGAAAACAGTTATGAATAACCAAGCGTATGGTAACGGTGAGTAGTTTTAACCAACATATGCGAATATTCACTCTTTGAGTTGAAGCAAAGTGGTGAAGAAAATTCTCAACGGGCTAGATTGATCAAAAATTGGAAATTACCTCTTCCCTCTTCAATGCATGAATAGCGTCTGCATTACAAAGTTGCGAGGATGTTTTCGTTTCTCAAGAGTTGGCAATACTGCAAGAGGCGAATATTAAAGGAAGTTTTACAGGCAGTAGTGGCCCAGCTTAGTAGCAGCGCTGCTTCAATGAAAGGTATTGACGTTTTGGGGCTGCCACGTAATATCGGTATGCGATACAGGCCATGTAACTGCAGCATTTGATCCTCCATGTGTCTGCTTTATACCAAACGAGCTCAATAACTACAACATTCTAGGTGCACAAGCCGCCTTTATTATCAGTTCTCGTGTACGTAAAACTTTTATTGGTAAACGCAACACAATATTATATAACGTTGTGGTATTCATTTATAATACTCGCTAGATTTTGTATTAACGTAATGCAATGCAACTGTGAAAAGTATATTGTGTTGCATTTAAATAACGTTTTCCACCACTTCTTTAACCAGCTGCTTTTGGGTTTCTTCAATCTGCTGCTCACTAATCCAGATAAATGTTTGCAGTCCTAACTTTCTCTACACGTACTACGTACATAGAGAATAAGGAAGGTATTGTATTGCACCCAAAAATTCGATGCCAAGATTTCAACGGAAATACATTGGGTCCTCATGAATCCAAAAAATGTGCTCCATTCACATGACTGTCTCTACTTCTGTGTAACAAATAATTGTTAATAAGCTTATTCTTCTATTTACTTCATGCTAATCGAGAAAAAATTAGCAGAAATAGTCTTATTACTTGCTTCCTTGTAAGTAGAAGCGAAATATGGGAGTATCATAAGTTAAAGTGAAGTAAAAATCTGGTTCCTATGTGACCGTAGTTCCTTTGTTTGTATGGACACGAATTGACAAATTCCTGTATGAGAAAAGTAAAAGTTTTTGAAAGCTAAAACCAAAAACAACGAATATCTCAAACGATCAACTACTCGAAAAACATTTATATAACATATATTGTGTGTTTTAATGTGCTCTACATTTTTTGTGTGATAAGTTTTTTTCCATTTCTTACGGTTTAGCAGCTATGCTAAATTCCGTAAAATTCCTCCAGAATAAAGTAGTCTTCAGAGGCTATTCCCAGAAAATTCAAGATATACATTTTATTTGTCGATAAATATCTTTAATATACGATATTTTAAGCAAAATCGTTGGAGGTATTTTTGAGAAAATCAAAATTTTCGAAAAAAGTTCCATGTAAAGAGTAGTTTGAGGTTGGAGGATTTTTCTGAAAATCTTCGTGTCGCATCCATGGAAGATAGTAAACTTAAATACCAAGTTTGGTATTTTACCAACTTTTCGTTTTTGAGTTATGGTGTTGACAGACACACGGACACACACATACACGGACCTTTTTCTGAAAATACTCCTTTTGGATTCAAGGGGTCCTAAAACATGTATTTCCGGTGAAATCTCGGTAACGAATTTTTGGGCGAAATACAATACTTCCTCTGTACACTATGTATATAGTATGTGTAGAGAAAGTAAAAAGGGGATTGCAAAGTCATTTTGCTAATATTAAAATCACGTAGCTTCAAAAAAAAAAAAAAATAATAAACCTAAATTCAAAGTGTATTATCCTCTCATACATGGTATTTATATTCATAAAATTAGCATGCAAATTCATGCACCAAACGCCCGGTTTGTTTCATTATTGAACAGGTGATCTTATCAAGTTTCTATGGTGACGCATAAAAACAAATTAGTTTATAACCAATTATGGCATTTTTTCTAATGTAAAATTAGTTTGTTTATTATATCAACATAATCCAGAACACATTTTGCGTTTACTCACACATAGAAACAGCACTTTCACATTCTATAGCAACAGCTGTGAGTGGGCTTTTCTGCAAGCAACTATCGCCAAACACTGTGCAGAAGGAAAAAGAATTCCTGCATAAGCCTCATCTTCAATTGGCAACACTGGAGGAGCGACGGACGCGCTCTGATGCACGTCAATCACTCTCAGCCCCGTTCAACGCCAAAACAAGACAAAAAGGTGGCCATCGACTCACCAATCCCTGCTCTCCTGGGAGGCACAGATAAGAATGCCATTAAAAGACGTTTCCAAATGGAGCGCATCTCTAGATACACTCTGTGGAGTCATTAAATTAAAGCATAATCTCTTTTACAGGTAATATGTACATAGTGTATAGACAGTCCATCCGAAAATTCGATATAAAGATTTCACCCGAAATACATCACGGGGGAGGTGTCCCAACGATGACTCACCAGCACTGAGCACTTGCTTCTTTTATTGACGTCTTTCAGGCTCTTCAGCAAGTTATTTAATAACGTGTCAAGCATTCTCGCTATTTTCCTTGCCCGAGGTTGGACAAGCCTACTTTCCTACCCATAGTAGTTACCGAAAGCTGTTCCTAATCACAGTTACTCTGTCCGTAGCTGCAGCATAGCATGCAAGTACAAATATTCGGCCTGGTCCTATCATTTTGTAACAGGAGTGTTTTCTGTCTTCTTCCAATCAATGTTTGTTGTACTCTTAACTGCTCTACCAAGTAGGTATTTCATTTTCTGTATATTTGGTTTTAGTTTTACTTTACACACAGCGAGTGCCACGAGTTTATTTTGCAACGCACCTTATCCCTTATGCTATTCATAAAAACAGCGTCTTTAACAAAACTATTCATAAAAATCGTATTTGTAACAGTCTCATGGACTTTCTCTACCTAATTTGCGAGAAAATATTCTTACAAAAGGTTAATATCCAATGCATTTCATGCAAATCGAGGTAAACATTAACAGAAATTCTTTTATTATATATTTCTTCGTAGGTAAAAGAGAATAAGGACGTACATTAGGCTAAAGCGATAGTAAAATATTTTAAGAGCTGGTAGAGCTATCTTTATAGAGAGAGAGAGAGAGAGAGAGAGAGAGAGAGAGAGAGAGAGGGGAGAATGAGGGCGGGAGTGAGAGAGCTCAGAAAAGTACAAGTATTGGAAAATTTAAACTAATAAGAAGAAAAATATCGGAACTGGTTAACTAAAATAATAATAATAATAATAATAATAATAATAATAATAAACATTTCTGGAGAAACCTGTGTATTAATTTTTGGATGAAATATCTCTTCTCTACCTGTATGTATATTAGAATGGTATATTTATCAGTGGTAGAGAAAGTACATACTTGTTTACATATCTTCTAATGTCAACCGTAAAACTTTATGGGCTTTCAAAATAACTTCAGTATTAATTCAAAATGGCAATTAAAATAATGCGGAAGTTTGTCTAAAACACAAACATTTATCCAATTATTATTGTCGTATATGAATACTTTTTGAACATTAATTTTATTCCTCACACTTCCTGCTCCAAAACAGGTAGCAGAGATTGTTAAGAACACGAAACTTCATATTATATCTAATTCCGACATACCGCGAAAAACTTTTTGTTTCTGTTAAAACCCCTTATTGAGATTTGGAATTACTGTGAGATGTTACGAAATTATATGCCCCTCGTTAGGATTACGTTTTTGTTACGAAATCCTTTTTGCTCATCGGTTTGGTGACAATTTATTACAAATATGTCGCCGAGCTAATCGAGATGCTTTTTTAGTATTACTCAGTGTAATAGGTATTATTATTATTATTATTATTACGCCTCAGGATCGTGGCCGCGAGGGAGATAATGTATTACAGGTAATATAATACTTGTAAATGATACACTGGTAAGATGTTCTTGTATATTCTTCAACATCACTGGATACAATAATTATTAACACTGTAGGATGGCACAGATAAATTAAGAGTAGCAGTACGCGTTCCCGACAAAGGTTGAGCGTCTATTCAGCTCTTATATAGGTTCAAAGCTTATTCTACATGTTTCTCCTTATTAAACATTCTTTAAGCAAGTATATAATACAGACTTCCTTTTATTAATAAATACATTACTTTTGGTACATATACTCTTTATTTCATAAGCTATTTGCGCTTAGTAAATATTTAAATATGGGTATACAACACTTGGGGATGCGGTATACTAGAAAGAAAAACTTCCTTTTTCATGCTCGTAGCATGAATTGAATGTTGAATTTTTTAAATAATTAGCTCTGATCATAAATGAAATTACACTTAAAATACACATTAAATTCAATGTTCTGATATTCGCAGAACTCTTGCAGGCTAACTACTTTCAGTAATTAACTTTTCTTTTACCACATAATCAATAAATCAATATGGCATCAATTTCCTTCCATTAACATAAAATAAACACTTGATATGAAAACGCTTGGGCTTGCACTTACAAATGACTCAGAGACGTACCTAATGAGGCGTATCACAAATAGTTGTTTCTGGCTAGAACATTGTTTTTGTTGTAATGTTTGTTTCAGTAACAATTTTCAAATCTCTCCAAGACAATGAATGACAGATCATAAATCACAACTTGAATATGCATGAAGGCAGCAGTCATTTAGCAGATGGAGATGGCATCCAATATTTACTGACTTGGCTTTGGCAACTTGCAACTAGAAATCGCTTAGAGATAGCTAAGGAAACCCTTCCACATCTACTTTGTATCACGGCTTGCCATTACAAAAATTAAAACCCGGCACGCTCCGCTTGTCTTTACCCTCCCGGGCAACGCAAGGACGGGAACAGCTTTTTATATTTTGTTATGTGTCTGAAAAAAAAAAAAAAAAGCACTGAGATAAATTTTTAAAATCCCCCGCTGAATGTAATAAACGCTAGGCTTATGAATTTACCAAACCTTTTCGTACTTGAAGGCGAACTTGTGCTTCTGCACACACACACACCAAAAGGACAACTTTTCAACCTAACTGAAGCTTTCGTCGAATATAATTGGATTTGGAAGGAAGGCAGAGGACAAAATAACCCGTCTTATTTATTGAGGTTGGGAACATCTATCTGTGAACAGGACATGGCGAAGTTATTGAATTACATTAGCTTTGAAAAAGTTGCAACTTATTCTTTCCTACCATATTAATTTACATACTTTTTATTTTACAAATGTATTTGAGAAGCAAATGTTAGCGAACACAACTGTTGGCCTACCTTCTACATAAAATAGTATACATTTAGCAACCTTTTATTCTAATCTAAATACATAGAAGAAAAATCTTATGTGATCCACTTACATGAGTTTCTCTACATCTCTGCAGCAAGTTATTGTTAAAAAGCTTATGCTTCTATTTACTTAATGCTAATTGAGAAAAAATTAGCAGAAATAGTCTTATTACTTGGTTCCTTGTAAGTAGAAGCGAAATAAGGGAGTACCATAGGTTAAAGTGGTTGCTATGTGACTGAAGTTCTTTTGTTTGAATGGACAGGACTTGTTAAAGTCCTGTTTGATAAAAATATAAGTTTTTTTAAAGCTGAAAAAAAAAACAAGAGTATCTCAAAAAAACAACTCAACGAAAAAATGTATATAACATAAATTGTGTTTTAACGTGCTCTACATTAAGTAGTGCTAAGTTTTTGTCCATCTCTTACGGTTTAGCAGTTATGTAGACTTTCGTAAATGTATCCAGAATAAAGTAGTATTCAAAGGCTATTCCCAGAAAATCCAAAATATACATTTTATTTTTCAAGTAAATATCTTTAATATACGATATTTTGAACAAATCGTTAGAGCCATTTTTGAGAAAATCAAAATTTTCGAAGAAAGTTCCATATAAAAGGTAGTTTGGGGTGGGGGATTTTTCTCAAAATCTTCGTGTCGCATCCCTGGAAGATACTAAACTTAAATACCAAGTTTGGTATTTGAGCGACTTTTCGTTTTTGAGTTATCGTGTTCACAGACCCACGGCACACCCATACACGGACGTTTTTCTGAAATGCTTTTTTTTGGATACAGGGACCTTAAAACATATATTTCCGGTGCAATCTCGGTATCGAATTTTGGGTAGAGTGCAATAGGTGCCTTCTCTATCCACTATGTACATAGAACGTATAAAGGAAGTAAAAAGGAAAAAATAAACACCAAAATAATTAATACAACAAAACAAATTATATCCCACTTAAGCGTAACTGAAGGTACATGGAAAATGTATAAAACATGTTCTCCGTGATTCGGTGATACATTGTAGTTATTTACGCAATAAATATACAAATCTTAATTATTGTAGTACAAGTACCTTTATGCAATCTTCGCAATATAAATTATTGTGATATAAATCACCTTGCATGCAAAAACGCGACAATGTCTCATTATATTAGTTTCAATAACTGCATTTCTTTTGTTATTTCCTGGCGTGTGGAAGCGATAAACAAGCCAGCCTCTTGCAAGCATGCTTTCCCGGGAGCGAAGTGAGCAGGTTTACTGACTGTGATGTAGCTATTATGAGCACTCAAGTGATAACTAATTATAATTCCAGACCTTAACTGTTCAAAATTTTAATAATGTGCAGTAAATATAGAAACTAAATAATATATATAAATATATATATATATATAAATCTGATGTGATCCATTCACATATCTATATCCCTGCAACAAATTTTTGTTAAAAAGTTTATGCTTATATTTGATGCTAATCGAGAAAAAATTAGCAGAAATAGTCTTATTACTTGCTTCCCTGTAAGTAGAAGCGCAATAAGGGAGTACCATAGGTTAAAGTGATAGCAAAAGTTGATTGCTATGTGACTGAAGTTCCTT
This sequence comes from Hymenopus coronatus, assembly GCA_030762935.1. NCBI lineage: Eukaryota > Metazoa > Arthropoda > Insecta > Mantodea > Hymenopodidae > Hymenopus > Hymenopus coronatus. The sequence continues at coordinate 135,730,883 of CM060888.1, read as the reverse complement.
TGTTTGTATGGACAGCAATTGCTAAATTCCTGTATGAGAAAATTATAAGTTTTAAAGCTGAAACCAAAAATAAGGAGTATCTCAAAAACGATCAATCCACGAAAATAATGTATGTAACATAAATTGTGTGTTTTGATGTGCTCTACACTTTTTGTGTGACAAGTTTTTGTTTATCTCTCGGTTTACCAGTTACATAAAATTCCGTAAAATTCATCCAGAATAAAGTCGTCTTCAGAGGCTAAAATTCATCCAGAATAAAGTCGTCTTCAGAGGCTATTTCCAGAAAATTCAAGATATACATATTATTTGTCAAGTATTATCTTTAATATATGATATTTTAATCAAAGTCGTTAGAGCCACTTTTTATAAAATCTAAATTTTCGAAAATGTTTTCATTTGAAGGGTAGTTGGGGTTGGGGGATTTTCTTGAAAATCTTCGTGTCGCATCCTCGGAAGATATGGAACTTAAATACCAAGTTCGGTATTTAACGGTGTTTTCGTTTTTGAGCTAAGCTGCCCACAGACACACACACACATACCTACAGACAGACACATACCGAACATTTTTCTAAAAATGCCTTTTTTGGGTTCAGCTGGTCTCAAAACGTGTATTTCCGGTGAAATCTCGGTATCGAATTTTTGGGTACAATGCAGTACCTTCTCTATACACTATGCACATAGTACGTATAGAGAAAGTAAAAAAGATAACAATTTTAAATCAGAGCTAAGAGTAAAATATATTACAAACGGGTTCATCTTCATAAACTGGAATACCAAAATTAATGACTGATAAAAGAAATACATTCTTCTTCTCTTGCACGATTTAGGTTGTGAGCTGTTTCAACTCCGAAGAGCTGATCTGTCATCTTTTCCTAGGTCTTCTGTCTAAATGTTGTCTCAGTTTGTTCTGTATTGGTTATTGTGGTGTTAAGTTGCTCTGCTGTAATAGTGGTCTAATTTCATTGTTTTTTTTTATCCAGTCTGGTGTATCATTTATTGACCTGAGGGGTTTCATTTCTCCTGTCTACATTTTACTTTTGAGCTGAGTACTTATCCATGTTTCTGCACCATAAGTAATAACAGGAATAGCTTTTGTTTTATCGCATCTCATCATTGAATCATTTCTAGTCTTGTTTTAGTGTCCGTCTTATTGCGTCTTTGCGGTTAAATTTAATTAGTTTCATATCTATATTTGATTCTTAATCATTTTTATATCGGGACCAACGAAATTGAAGTTTGAAGTTTATTCTATTTTATTTTCTAAGAATATTTTAGACCGAACTATATAGGGACCTTTAAAAGTCATATTACTTTCGTCTTGTCTATCGAAATTTACAAGTTATATTTTTTGTTACCAAGGTTAATCTCTATGTAGTTTTTGGAAACCAGTCTGGTCTGTATTTTGAAGTTTGTGAGAAAAAATATTTTTTCCGTGAATGAGATACTAACCCATTGCACAACTCCTATTCTTAGAAGAAGGGGTTAACAAATACGTCATTTGTTATTATTGGCAAGCGTAATACTGAGCGAAAGATGCTCGATTTTAAATACAATATGTTTATAATGTTAACGTGCCAAAAAGTATTTGAAATGTGAGAATCAACTTAAAGTTTACCACATTATAAAGACAGGAGTCATGATTAGTCTGCTGTGGCATTTTACTTCTCTTCAACCAAACTCCTCTCTGCGCGCTTCTTTTCCTAGGCTCTTTCTCTTATAATTATACATTCGCATCCCACATGCGCACATCAATTGTCTTAACAGATTGGCGAAGATATATGGAAATAGACATATAAAATTATTGAATAAAATGATAGAAAAATAGAAATAACATAAAGGTGGATCATCAGTAGTCTTAAGCTTTCACGGCCGGAGTCCAAATTATAACTAGAAGAATTTTCCGGGCTGAGAAACCGTGGTCTGCTGGAGTTTTCAGGTCCACCGATAACACTTAGACCACTCCACTGAAGATATTCACCGCAGTCGTGAACGAAACTCTGGACCTGAAAAGAACACCACGGCTTGTCAGCCCGTAAAATTCTTCTATGTAGTTGCAATAAAGGTGGACCCTTTATTATTTTTTTTTTTTCAATTAAAAGTTCTTGGCATATCAAAATCTGTGGAAATCAGCAAGGCAAAGCGTAGTAATCGGTTTTAATAAAACATATTAAAGTCTTATTAACGATATAGAGAAAAATTAACTATAGAAAATATGAGGAGCTCAATAAAATATACCCTGCAAACTCTTTCTAATCCTAGCATTAGGCGATTTCGCAATTTCTATCGACGTATGAAAGTTGTCATGCAATTCATTTAGAAGCTATTCAAGATGACTAAACAACAAGTAGATTCTTCAATTTAAAGTAAAAATGTTAAAGACAAAAATAGATTTTTAATCTCCTACTAAAACCTTACTTACTAAACGTCAACTATGGGAAATAATGAAGAAAAATGCCTCTGCAAAAGCACAAACATTATAATACACGCAGGTATGTCAAAGTCTGAAGAATTCATAACAAACCAGGGAGTTAAGAGAAGAGTGCAGCCTATCAAAATACTTTTTAAAAAATATATAGATGATATAAAACAATGGAAGAATAAGGTTACTCTAGGGATATCATTCAACAAAAATGAATGTCCGAATGTTTTGCTGTATGCCGACGATGTAGCAATTATACAAAATAATGAAGAAGACTTACAGAGATCAGTTTATAAACTATACCAACTACGAAAAACGAATAATTTAAAAATATCAAACAAGTAAATAAAAGTTATGTCTCATCGTGGAAATGTTCCTATACGTTCTAAAACAGTAGCAGAAAATCAAACATTAGAACAAGACTCGCACTTTGAATATTTAGGATGTAATGTAAGCTGGGATGTTGTTAGAGATATAGAGAAAAAGGTTAATTAATAAATTTCAATCAATATATGGAACAATAAATAGAACGCTGCAAAATAAAACAACAAAAGAAACAAAAATGAAGCTTTATAAGATAATGGCGGCTCCAGTGTTGATGTTTGGATCATGCGCCAAGGAAAATACAATCAGCCGAAATGTGGTTCCTCCGTAGAGTTAAAGGGTGTACAAAAAGAGATCATTTGAGAACTGAGGAAATAAGGGGAGGACTGGAAACTTACAATATAAATGATAAAATAGAAGAATATAAAGAGAACTGAAGAAGCCATCTATAGCGCATGCAGAAAGGAAGAATACCAGCGTCGGTAAATATCTATCAGCCGAGAGGGAAGAGAGATGTAGGACGTTCAAGGAACAAGACATGGCAATGAAAGTATAGTTGTGAAGACAGGCCTAATCCCTCAAGTGCAGAAGAAGAAGAAGAAATATTAAACCTATTTTTAAAAGGGAAAACTAATGCACGAAAATTCTTACAACAAGAAAATTATTTTTACATTTAATTGTTTGTACGAAAAGTTCCCCTGAGCTTCCGTAAATTAAAATTTCCGAGAGAGTGTTTAAGAAGTTAGGTAATTGCTAAATTTACATAAATGCCAAACTAGTGAAGAATAAAAGCGAAGTTTGATTCTTTCTCGAAATTCAGTGTTATGTTTATACTATGAAGTCAACATATGTTGCATTTCGGGACGAATATCTCCCCAAGCCATTTTCTTGTGTTTGTAACATCCTGGAAGATTGATTACTTCAACGCCCAAATATTTATTGCAGGCTACAGCAGCATGCCTGACCTACTTTAAGATTTGGCACTTTCTCGTTGTGTGCAAGAAATGTGGAAAAAACTCACCTCAGCATGTGATTACCAACGAACGCTTAAATATTCGTTGTTACTCTTGAGGTTTAAGTGCTTTCTCGTTGAAGAGCACAAGATCAGGGTGTCAGATTTCTGCCTGACTAATAGTTTGTTTCTGGATATGTTTCTAATTCTTATAAAACTAATACCATAAGTTGTTCTTTGTGAAAATATTGGTTTAGTTATTTGGGGCTTACCATATAAACTTATGATGGAAAAAAAACAAAAAAAAACAGAGACGTTGAATACAGTACGGAAAGAGGATGGCAACATGACTAATGATTGGGAGAAGTCCGTGAACGAACTTATATCAGACTGTTACCAAACGATAAAGAAGAGGACGACAACAACCTTAATAGAGAAGTAAGAAATAAACTCAATCATACTTATAACAACGAAGGCATAGTTTATCCATTCCATCAATCAGAAATTAAACTAATAATTCAAAATCTCCAATAATACATAATAATCTAATAAATAATAATAACAACAAGAATAAAAGTATATATTAAAATTAAATAAAATTATTAATATATATTAAACATACGACATTATAAGAATATTAATGTTAATTAAATTGAAAATTATATCAAATTAAATATTAACACACAGTTTAATTGATAATAATTATGATTTTAATTGGTATTTATAAAAATGTTAGGCTAAGTTTAAAGCCTATATCTGTAAATTTAAATTGTATGATTACATTTGTAATTGGAATAAGCAGCAATAAATGTATATTTTACCCTGATTTAAGTAATTAGTTATCAGGGTTTAATATACAGATTTTATTTTATTTTTATTTATGTTAGTTACCCTCCCCATATGTACATCTTACATGTGGGTGCCTAGGCTCAGAAGCCTTTTCAATTACAGAATAAAGAACCCAGAACGAGGTATTCGCATCAGAGTAAATAAATGTTATGAAATGGATGATAAAGAGGTGATGATAAAGAGCGGATGGCGGGAGATCCTGGATAACCCGAGGAAAACCCGTCCAGACGCCGCTTTGTCCACCACAAATTCTGCATGAGGTCTCCTGGAATTGAAATCGACCCAAAAGGCGAGTGCTCTAAACATTCAGCCTCGGCTCCGCACTTGAGCAAAGTAATTCTTCCTAAATATAGATGTTAGAATAATGGTGGTACATACTTGGAAATTCATGTAGAACAATACTTCAAATCGTACATCCAAAGTAGCTTGAAATTTGCTTGTTTCCACATTAAATAAACAGTAAGGAAAATGGAACTTTATTCTTCAGTAACCGTTATCTACAACACAATTTAATGGAGGCATTCACTAAACATAAAAATATAAAAAATCTTATGTGTTCCATTCACATGACTTTCTCTACATCCCTATAACAAATTATTGTTAAAAACCATACTCTATTTATTTTATAGATAATGGAGGTAAACATTAGCAGAAATTGTCTTAATTACTTGCTTCCTTGTAAGTAAAAGGAAAATAAGGAAATACGCTAGGCAAAAACGGTAGTCAAATCTTTTAAAAGCCGGTTGCCACGTGGTTGAAATGCGTTTCCATGCAGGACGAGGAAATCAACTTTCCGTGTGAGAAAAGATTAAGTATTTTAAACCTGAAGCAAATAACGAGGAATATCTCAGAAATGGTCAATTTCACTTTAAAACGTAATGACATAAATTCTGTGTTTTGCCTATCTCTTAGGTTTACCAGTTACGCAAAATTCATTCAGAATAAAGACGTCTTAAGAGGCTATTCCCGGAAAATTCAAGCTTACTTTTTATTTGTCATACAAATATCATTAATATACGGCATTTTAATAAAAAGCGTTGAGTAATTTTTGCAAAAATCAAAATTTTCGAAAATGTTTTCATGTGAAGCGTAGAATGGGGAGATTTTTCTCAAAACCTTAAATGTCAAATTTGGTATTTTACCGACTTTTCGTTTTTGAGTTATCGTGTTCACAGACTCACGTACCTTTTTCTGAAAATACTTTTTTTTTATTTGGATACAGGGGACCTATAACATGTGTTTCCGGAGAAATCTCGGTATCAAATTTTTGGGTGGAGTGCAATACCTTCTCTATAGACTATGTATATAGTACGTGTAGAGAAAGTAAAAAACCGTAACCATTTTTATTCACGCTAGTCTAGAGTTTTAGAATTTCACATCACTGCTCAAACAATAAATGTTAAAAAAAAATTAGATTTGTTTTACTGTATTACTGGCACGAGAAGTCCGAAAGTAAAGAGAAGGAAACTTAAACTAATAACAGATGTGAGAAATATTGAGATATCATCCCTGATACTTAAAATGTGTTCCTCTTACAGCTTTTTGTACTACAAGGTTTTTCAACATAACTGCCCTGGTCAGATTCTGTCATGTGTAGCTGTTTTTAAAAGCTTAACATGAGAAACAGTTTAAGTATTTTAAAATTGAAACTAATAACAAATAACATCTCGGGAACGATTATCTGCACAAAAAATGTATCTCATATAAAATGTATGTTTTAACGAGATCTACATTTTTTGCAAAGTAAGATTTTATCCATCTCTTATGTTTACCAGGTTTGCAAAAATCGTCCAGAATGAAGAGGTCATTTGTGTGTGTGTGTGTGTGTGTGTGTGTGTGTGTGAGTGAGAGAGAGAGAGAGAGAAGGAAGAAATAATCATGGAATTTAATTTTGTGTGGAATGCAATACATTCTCCACCTATGTACTATGTATTAAGTAAAAAAAAAGGAAAAGGAAAGAAGCGAATAAAAACGATTAAAATGCTAATTTATTTTCCTCTCTGCTAAGTTTAATCATTTTATCATGTTTAGGCATTGTATTGTCAGAGAGGTGCATTTTGAGTGCAATGCTTTGACATTTGTGCAACCATTCACTAATCCTGTATTTAGTACGGTTCTACGAAATAATGTCTTATTACGGGCTTCAAAGAGGGACCACACTGCGCTAACGTAATTTTATCAAGCAGATGTTTTGTGTACACTTTGCTTCTCCTTCTACAAGCACTTTTGCTTTTACTTTCTTTGCCTTCTTCTCTCTCTTTCCAGTCCCTTTTTTATTTTACGGCATATGTTTGTGTATGTGTGTGCAGAATGTATTGTACAGATCTTGATTCTGGCTACTTTGCCTGTGTTTCCAGGGCGAAGCTGGTGTTTCTCTCGCCGAGATAGCTACAGCCAACACCAAAAGTTTATACCCCCCGGGGCGCACCTCCGCTACAAACTCCCACGCCTTAGTTTTTCAACATTGCTTTAAACAGAAGTCGGGCACCGAGGCGGTTTTAATTATATAGAGGGTAAAACTTTTCATTTTCTGGCGTGTAAAAGGTGCAATCAAATCACAAAAGGAACACGAAATGTAACAGTTTTCCCACTTTTACTCTTTATTGTTCATTTATTGGTCTTTCGCAAAACAATGAATTCCCACAAATTGTACGCTTTACAGGACAGAAGAAAAGCATTTTAGTTGTTTAAAAATAATTAACTTATTATCTTCAAACAATATGCAATTATTTTACCGAATTAAATCTTCCGTTACAAGATCATTAATATTTACAATTTTCAGGAAATTGCTGCAAAAAACAAACCTGACCATGTGCACGAAACTTTACAGCAGCAATTTAAAATTCCAACTATGGCTATTTGGCTACATTTTACAAAAATTATATTCTTGCATTAATCAAAGTTTTTTAAGCTCTGTAAATAGTGATTTATAAGGAATTAATGTAAAGATAGCACTGACAACTTTTAAATAATAATAATAGTTTATTATTACAGTTATTTTTCGTGTTTGCTTAACAAAAGGCACTGAGGTTTATTTATTGACGCTAATTACCGACTTCTTATCGTACCATTCTATGAAAATAAATAAATAACTAAAATAAATACGTTTTTGAAAAGTCTGTGATTAACCTATTCTAGATATGCCATTTTCTATTTTATTACTAATCCAATCGTTAACATTCAAAACGCTAACATGCTTTCCATAATATGTTTGAATCTTAAAATCAGACTCGTTCCATTACAGCCAATATGGTGAGAATGAGTTGTAAATTTGTGTATTCGGCGTGACAGACAATCAGTCATCTTAAATGTGTAGTTTTTATCACAAATTCTATTGATATTGTTTGGTTTTATCATATACTTCCCTGATATGGTAATTGTTATTTTAAATATCCCAAACAGTACACAAAAGCCTGCGCTTTCCCCTTTTTTCATATCAAATTATGAATAAAAGCAGTGTTATTGTGCCAATCTACATTAGTGCAGTTAAATAATTGCAATTGTTACATAGTTTTAAAATGCATTTCCCTATTCTTTAAAATAGTTGTAATAATATGTTGCTACATATGTTTTTAAAGGGACTTTTACAATGGCACTAACAACTTCTAAGAATGGTACCACTCAGTCTGAACTTGTGCCATCTTCCTCGCTTTCAGAGTACATCAGGACTATTTCACTGAAAGGTTCAACATTTGTGGATCCTTATGATATACATAGCCTTTAGCAGTTCAGAACCATGACAAAAAGCAATAAACGCGATTAAGTTTACTTTAGAAATAATGGGTTTCAATAGATCCTATACTTTAAGCGGTAAAAATATAATTGTTCATTCAGTTCCTTTGTGCCATTATAAATGGCAGTTTCAACTACATTATATCACGTGATATTTCTCAAGATGGAAAGTCTAAAATGAGTAAACGCATTTAAATGACAGATGACTGTCAGGTAGACAAGATGAAAGACTGTAACATATTTAAACCCAAAAAACGAGAAACAATATTTATTAAATAAAGATACGGATTATGGGATTATGTTAAGAGCATGTAAAGCGTGTTAACTCAAGCCCATCTAAAGACATAAGACCTGACTAACGGTTTCGCGCTAAAGAAAAACACGCAACATTGACGCTATACATGACAATGAAAGCTTTTAAGGAATCTCATGAAAATTAAACATGTGACTGCTTTAGGAAAAAATCGAGCTTTATTTATTAACGCTCTTGAATTGCTGTGGTTTTCAGATCTCCATTCTACAGATATTGTTCGTTAAAGACTTTAAATTTACTCTGAGGGATCTTTATCAGACTTGGAAGTTCTTTTCCGTACCGGTTTTACTTCTGTCCAAAGGAATGCATTTTAAGGAATTTTTAGGTCCGAAGAAGTTCATAGCTCAGCCGGTTTTGAACTCGCGACCTTGGGAATTACGAAGGACGACATTGTTTTAGCTGTTGGTTAAAATATGTTTTCAGCAATGGGTTTTAAGTTCATTGTTCCTTACTGCATGATAAATTATAAACATAGCAGTAAAGTCTTGTATGTTAAAGGACGAACATTTGACGAATTGCAGGGTTATTATAAATTACTTACCTGAAAGTATGAATGAATTATGTCGAAACTGTTGATGGAAATTTATTCAGATGTTCATCAAATCTTATGTCATATCAGCAAGTTTTAAACCTAGTCGGCAGACTTCCCTACATGCACTCGTTTGCTCGCCTGGCGGGAACACCTGGAGCGGAGCCATGGAGTCTTACAGCGCAGTGTTGTCTGTGGTTTCATGAAACTAAATCGCAAATTACCGTACAGGTAACCAAAACTGAACGTGTTTTGTGCGCTAAGCTCCGTGAAAGTGTACGGACCATTCTGTTTTTTATGAGAGGACTGTGACTGGCATCACATATCTAGATATGTTACAAAACTACCTGATGCCAGAGCTGCAAGAAGATAGAGAGAATTTCATTTTTCAACAAGATGGAGCACCTCCTTATTACCACCATGAGGTCACTACATACCTATTCCACACCATTCCCGCTTGGATTGGACGTGGCGGGAAAATATATTGGCCTCCACGATCTCCTGATTTAACATCTCTGGATTTTTGTCTGTGAGGTTACGTTAAAGATAACGTGTACAACTGCCGGATGAGCTTCGTCAACGAATTAACGTAGCGGTAGCTCGGGTAGATTACGCGTATCTGGGATGAACTGTCGTACAGGTGGGATATCTGCCGAGTGATAAAAGGGAGTCACATTGAACATTTGTAAACACAGCAAATAAAACTTAATGTTATGTCAATGTATGTAATGGAAAATGGAAATAAACTACGTAAGATAGCTATGTATAATTTAGCTTTATTATCAGATAACTTATTTAGAATAACCCTGAATAGTGGCTGAAAACCATACAACCGCCGACTATAAACTCAGAGGCAAACCCACTATAATTTGCTTTAATGTTAAAATATAGATGTGCGTATAAACATAACTTAAATGCTGTCCAGTTGTTGAATGTTTCTTTTTAACGGAATTTTCAAGAAAATGTTAACAGTGATGGCCTGAAAGAATAATTTTATTTACATCAGCATGACTCTTAAAAATCAAAATTAGTATATTGATTTAACATTTTCCAAAAAGTTGAAAATTTTGCCTTTTTAACTTTGTATTTAAATTGTAATATTCTGAACAGTAGCCGATTTTATTAATACGCATGCTTCAGTAGAAACTTCAAAAATGAATGCTGTAATTCATTTTTATTATTATAATCCAGCCCATAACAATCGTTTATATTTTCTGCGTTTAGGATTATAAATTATATTTTACTTTACAACAGATAAGGTCCTTGTTAAAATCATTTCAACTTTTTAATGACTAAACTGCTTGCAGGAAACAGTGGGCATCTATTTTAAATGATCAGGCCTTCTCTGTCTTTTGGTATTAGCTATATTGCTGAAGCTATAGGCATGATTATTTTGCATTTTACATCATTTCACATGAAAAGAAATAGACAAAGATGGTTGCAATTCTTCATAGCTGCAGACCAAACAGTATAAATACAAACATTTTAAAGATGAATAACGCAAGAGCAGAAATTGTTTGAAGTTGTATATTTTAAATAGCTAAGCATTTGCTTTTGTTTTAAAGTTGTTGTTTTTTTCATGTATAATAGTAATCGAGAGATTTTCGAAAATCCTAAAGAAAGTTGAGATGTACATATTGTTATACAAACTCACGGTTGTCTATTTTTTCAGAGATCTGAGGAAATAAGAAATATTAATATCGTTGCATTTGGCAATGCTGTATTATTTGAGACATAGGACATTCCATGAAAATGCTTATTATTTATTGGGGAAACAGGACACCTTCCGAATTATGGCTTGTTAATAACGTTTATCACTCACTACCTTTAATGTAATACTGTAGGGAAAAACACGCACATTTTGAAATTGGCTAGAAGGGCGGCATTGTAAGCAAGCGTCCTTAGCTTTGCATGTTGACTTCTCTAGACCTTTACCTGAAGGACCACGTTTATCGCAACACATACGTAATATGTCTGGCTCCGGCTGTTATTCCTTTGCCCGGAATCGCGGCTTACCAGTATTACTGCACACATACTGAAAAACATGTTTTTACTAAGATGATTTCAACAAAAATTCTCTTATTACAAGTGAAAGGGGCGAACTTGCTCTAATTGCCTATATATTTCCACGTACTTCACTATATATTTTCAACAAATCATGAAGAGGTAAATTAAGTCAAAAGAATAGGTATATTAATGATATTACATAATATTTATAAGTATTACTTTAAAATATGTGCGTCATATCGATCAGTTGGAAATCTGATACCACTTTCTTGCAAAAATTGAGAAAATCTACCTAGCTTAAATTTGTTGTTTGGGAATGTCTCTTAAAGCAATTCTAGTTCAAGAAACGCTCCATAGCAAATTCTTCACTCGTGTATACCATCGATCCTTTGTTTCCAAAATTTAAAAATGTATACTTTATTTATAATCTCATATTTATATGCTAACGATCTGTAATGATGAGACAGAGTTATCGCTCCAACGAAAGGAGATTTTGCATAACCAGACTGGCGAAAAGCAGTCCACATCTAAATAATTAATCCAATACCTAATGCATAAACATGTTGTGTTTGGTTAGGTAGAGTCAAGAGTAAAAATGCGGGTGGGTACCGACTGCGCGCGTAACGATCAAATGTTCCCCAACTGCGCGCGATCTTCTCAAGGGTAAACAGAGCAACATCGTGCGAGCGGATATAAAACAAATACGTCAAATGCTTTCAAGTCTTTCTCATGTGACAGAAGTGTGGCACCACTATATATACATAATGTTAGTCATTTGTTTCCAGAAAAGTTGTGGCTATAGGATATAGGAATGGTAACATTTAACGAATGACGATTGTTGTGATACTTCTGGCTGTAGGCTATAGGATTGGCGACGCTTAACGACTATCAAATGTTCCGAGAGTATAAGATGGCGTGCTGTTTATAAAACGATGTACTCATTGTGTGTGTTTCAATGGAACAATGGATTTCCGCGCTTTTCTGCAAGTTATGAAAAAGTCAAAAGTGACAAAGGTTGGTTGTAATAGATGAATATAAATTTCGCAGACATAAACACAGTGAGGAGGTGCACTGTTAAAACACGTAAGTTGCGTATTTATTTAAATGATACTGCTACTCACGTTTTATTCAGTAATCACGAAACCGTTCATAGCTTGGATAGGCAAGTAAACTAATAGTGTAAAGCAGTTACTGAATTGTCTGAAAGACCATTAAAGTTGATTCGCAAAGAAGTTGCCAACGAAAGAGTTGACATTCCAAGTAAAGACTGAATTGCATTAGGAAATGTATTTATCGCGCTAGAAGCTCAATTTTGCCGCCTTTACCAAAAACATCACACGAAGTTCACAAAGCTTTGCAGAAAATGACAATTTTAAGCACGGCGAATGAAAACTTGCTTCTGATTACTTTAAGAATTGAAACTAACCTCATAATCCACTTCAGAGCATCAAGGAGCTAATGTGTTTTCATCTAGAATTGGACTATCGCACCGCTCCCACCCCGTAAATACACTTTCTTAAATAGCAAAATTCACGAAAATTTTCATGGTGGGGGAAGATTTAACAGCTGTTGCTAGGCGGGAAGTAAGTATTTATGGTCTAGAAACAATGAAATGTGTATGCTACCAATGTAGATAAAGTCACCAAACAAGAAAGAAAGAAAAAAAAAAAAAAAGTGAAGCTCAAAAGTCACCAACACTCACACGTTAACAATGGAGAGCTAAGGCTCAGTTGGTGAAACCGGTGGAAATTATTAAAACCAAAGTACAGGAAAGTCAGTTTATTGATACACACTAACCTAAACCTAACACACTTAATGCATGCTTTTCTCGCATGCTTTGGTTGGAACAATCGAAATTATTAAAACCAAAGTAGACGAAAACTAAGCAGTTTATTTAATACACTAACCTAAACCTAAGACAGCGCACGCTTGCTCCGCTCGCATGCTTTGGTAACACCAGTGACAATTATTAAAACCAAAGTACATGAAAATCAGTATATTTACACACACACACACACACACTAACCTAAACCTAACACAGCGCACGCTCGCTTCGCTCGCATGCTTTGGTGAAACCAGTAGAAATTATTAAAATCAAAGTGCATGAAAATCAGTATATTTACACACACACACACTAACCTAAACCTAACACAGCGCACGCTCGCTTCGCTCGCAAGCTTTGGTGAAACCAGTGGAAATTATTAAAATCAAAGTACAGGAAAATCTGTTTCTTTACACACTAACCTAAACCTATTACAGCGCATGCTCGCTTCGTTCGTATGTTTTGGTGAAACCACTGAAAACTACTAAAAACAAATTACACGAAAATCACATATTTGCACAACAATAATGGATTCAGAACTCTAAAAACACAGAACCTATTTTAGAATCGGCAGGATGGCATATCGCGGTATCTTTTGTATCAATATTGCAAATCATCGTCATGATGTAAAAAAGGCAACCGTCATGATGTAAAAAAGGCAACTCATGCCTTAAAATCAATTATAAAGCGACTCTAGTGATTTAATAACAAACCACCAATGATGGTTCCACAACCTTTTAATGGCTAGTGATAAGCAGTTTTCAAATATTGGTAGTTCTGAATTTTGCAACATGAACGTCAACTAAGAAGGATTTAGACGCCACCTGTCTTATAGATAGTGAAACAATAGAAATTGTAAAAAAGTAAGCAAACGAATACTTTTGGTATATTTTAATGTAAATCGCGTACTTTGTTGAAACTTAAAGTCCAAAAATAAACACAAGATATGTTTTTAAAAGTTAGTAATACAATTTTATGGTGAGTAAAAGTGAAAAAGCTAATACCTAAATGGCTTTAGTGGTAGTTTAAGCGGTGGAGTAATAGTGGAGTGGAGTATAGTAATAATCTTTCGAGTGTTGCAATTTCTTTTAGCAATTCTTCATAATTCATGTATGCAATAATGGTCAGTGTATTCCATTAGTTTTTTGCATATTGCCAAACAAAACAGAAGGTGCTGACTGAAATCGTAAATGCCTGTGATAATATTATTAAGTTTGAACCTTCAGCACTTGTGGTTGCCTTTGAAGCAGCCATTAATAAAGCAATTTGTCAGGTATGGTCATCAGCATCTATATTAGGTTCTTGTAGACCTCATTTCACACAGGCTTTTGGAGAAAAATTCAAACTTTAGGACTATCTTCTAAATATAAACAAAACAAAATGGTAAATGGTTCAAGTGGGTGTTCGGTTCAGCTTTGCTCTCTCCCGAGGAAGTAGGAGATGCCTCTGTAAAATATTTAATGAACATAATCAAACGATCTTAATGTTTCAAAATTTGCAGATTATTTAACAATTTTCATAAGTTTTGACGTCGCAGAGAACAAGTCACCTCGCTCGTAGATCCAATGGAGTGTGCAAACCAATCATAAGTCTGCGTTTTATCTGCCGTCAGTGATTCATGTCCCCGTTTTATACTTCTGTGTATTGATGATGGTTTGAATGCAGCTAAGTTAGAGCCATATTATTAGAACCAGTTGAAAAATTTTGATGTGTTCCATTCACACGACTTTCTCTACATCTATACAACACATTATCATTAAAAACTTATTCTTCTATTTACCAAATGCTAATCGTGAATAAATTGTCAGTAAAAGTTTTATTACCTGCTTCTTCGTAAGTAGAAGGCACTAGGCTAAATCGAAAGTCAAATCTTTTTAAAGCTGGTTGCTATGTGATTGAAGCACCTTTGTATGGACAGGAGTTGACAAATTCTCGTGTGAGAAATTATAAGTTTTTTAAAGCAGAGCCTAATAACAAGCACTCTATCAAAAACGGTAAACTCCACGAAAAAAATCAATATTCGATTACTCGAAGTTGATAATCGAACAACTTTACCAATAAAGGTATTAACACCAATTCTAGGAGTTACTAGGGGATTAGCGGGTTTAAAATTATCTGGGTGTCCTAAAATATAAGGTTCTTTTAGTATATAACATAGATTAATTGTGTGGTTTAATGAGCTCTACATTTTATGTCTGGTAATTTTTTGTCTGTCTCTTACCGTTTAGCAGTTTAACAAACTTCCGCAAAATTCATCCAGAATATATAAATATCTTCAGAGACTGTTCCCATAAAATTGAAGATATACATTTTATTTGTCACATATATATCTTAAATGTAAGAGATTTTAATCAAAATCGTCAGAGCCATTTTTGAGAAAATCAAAATTTTCGAAAGTTTTTCCATGTAAAGGGTAGTTTGGGGTGGGGGATTTTTCTCAAAAGCTTCGTGTCGCATCCCTTGAAGATACTAAACTTAAATATCAAGTTTGGTATTTTACTGACTCTTTGGTTTCGAGTTATCGTGTTCACACACACACACACACACACACACACACACACACACACACAGGGACCTTTTTCTGAAAATACATTTTTTTGGATACAGGGGACCCTAAAACGTATATTTCAATGAAATCTCGGTATCGAAGATCTGGGTGGAATGCAATATCCTCTCTATCCACTATGTATATAGTACGTGTACAGAAAGTAAAAAATCAATAGCACAGTCGTTTACAACTGTTTCCAATAATAAAAAATCTGTGTTCCATTCACATGCCTTTCTCTACAGCTCTGCAACAAATTATTGTTAGAAAGTTTATGCTTCTATTTACTTCATGCTACTCGAGAAAAAATTAGCAGAAATAGTCTTATTACGTGCTTCCTTGTGAGTAGAAGCGAAATAAGGGAGCACCATAAGTTAGAGTGATAGTCAAAAGCTGGTTGCTATGTGACTGAAGTTCCTTTGTTTGTATGGACAGCAGTTGACAAATTCCTGTATGAGAAAAAGCTGAAACCAAAAACAACGATCAACTCCACGAAAAAAATAACATAAATTGTGTGTTTTAATGTGCTCTACATTTTCTGTGTGGTGACTTTTTGTCCATATCCTACAGTTTAGCAGTTATGCAAAATTCCGTAAAATTCACCCAGAATAAATTAGTCTTCGGAGGCTATTCCCAGAAAATTCAAGATAGACATTTTGTTTGGCAAGTAAATATCTTAAATATACAAGATTTTAATCAAAATTGTTAGAGACATTTTTAAGAAAATCAAAATTTTCGAAATTTTTTTCATGTAAAGGGTAGTTTGGGGTGTGGGGAATTTCTTGAAAATCTTCGTGTCGTATCCTTGGAAGATACCAAACTTAAATATCATTTTTGTGCTATGCCGCCCAAGTGTAAGCTAAACATAGGAGCAGCATTGCCCACATAATAACTTAGATCCAACTGCTTACAAATTTCTATGCGGGTAATGACAAACAGAAAACTCCAATGCTAGTGAATACATTCAATTTCCGCCCAGCGTCAAAATAAAAGCATTAGTGTGCTGTATTAGTAGCGCTACGACTGTGATTTGTTTTTTAATTTCAAAACCTTTGATTGGCACTGTACATATTGCGCGTAGACTTCGCAAGTTAGTTTCAATATCCCTGGAGAACAATGAGCAAACGTGAGCAGGCTAACAACATCGCTATGCCTCCGTGAGAGAGAACACATTTAAACCCTGTAAACCTTTTTTTCCAAGCTATGGTATCACGAGAAGGGGTTGGCTGATTCAGATGACAAAAGGGCCCTTTTAGAACTGTTTCTGGAAGGAAGAGGCGGAGGAAACAGGAAAAGTTTATGTCTCTCGCGACGCAATACATACATTCTGCTGAGAATGCTTTATATTTGGTCTTCTTTTCTTCTTACACCCTGGCCAATAGAAAACTTGTTGTATATCCGGATGAGAAATGGCTGGATCTTATGTGTCCAAGTTTTAATACTGTTTTTTCCGCTCTTTCTTCTTCTGTGCCGCTCTAAATGCTGATATCAAGCTTGTTAGGTCTGTGCCAAGTAACATGGTAAAGCCTGAAGAATCCGATTCGCTACAGCTTAGAGTGTATCTTTCACTGTTACTTTCTCTGCCATATACCTATCAGGTAAAGGAAAATTGCATTCCACACAAAAATTTGATGACGATATTTATATGCCTCAAGACTTTCTGAATATGATGATGATGATAATAATAAAAATCATAATCATAATATAAAGTATTAAGATGTGTGTGCATGAGTTTTTGGATTCAGGGTGTATCAAAACGTGTATCTCTGGTGAAATTTCAATATCCAATTTTTATGAAATATATAGTTCCACTACTTATTATACGTAAGAAGTAGAGAAAAGTAATATTCGTTTATATGAATAATTTTCAGAAAGGTAATGATAATTTGCAGAGAAAAGAAGTGACTATTACCATTACAGATACCGGATCGACGCGACGACAAATTTAAAGTAATAGCAACCCTGACCTAGTGTGGTGGTCTGCCTCACATTTAGGAGGTCCCGAATTCGATTTACAGGGTGTTTACCCGTTTAAAACTTTTTTTTCCGGGAGTTTCCCTTTTCCTGATAAGATGAATTTGGAGCAACTGTAAGATTTATGGACCTTGAAATCATTTCATTCATCGTTTGATGAATCTACCAGTTAAAGGATGCTAAACTACAAAACAGCAACCCATGGGATGTCTTGTGTTTAGAGTCCATTTAATCAATATCAGGTATTGTTTCGGATTACACTATATTTTTGAGATAAGGCAGGAATAAGATTCGCGACTCTTACACTAATCTTTTATTTGCATAAATGTAAACCTGAAAACTACAGTTAATCCCTTTAAAAGCAAAATTTCGAAATCCTATTATGAACCTAGAACAAAAATGTTTCTAAGAGATTTATCTGTATGTTAGGAGTACTGGAACGCCAACCGACCAAGTACTCCAAGGGCTTTTCCTTGTGGTCAGTAGCCGTGGAACAAGCAAACTCCAGATCAGAGTATATCCAGCATGCTTATCGGTCTAGTATCTGGAATGGTGATGAAGAAGGAGTTGTAGTAATGAAAGGAACGAAAGGAAAATTTCCGGATCAAATTGTGCACCTCAGGGGAAAAAAATATACTAAAAGTATTATTAATGGAACCAATGTTTTGATTCGTTCTTAAAAGTTTTAATTTTGGGCGAAAATTCTTTTTCTTTTTTGGAGGGGGGGGAGGAAGGGCCTTTGTTTTATTTTACTTAATTCACCCCTCATCAACCAATCCATTCGCCTAGCTACAGAAGAATCGCCTCCCTCCGCAAAAAATACCAACAAACAAACAAACAAAACTTTCAGTCAGATTGGTCAGTAGTAGGCTTATGAACCCGGGACCTCCAAAGGCGAGTCACACATGGATTTGTCTTTATAAATATTAAAATTACTAAGCAAATCTCTCGCAACACTGAAGAACCAAAATGACTTCAGAACAGTTCTCAACACGCTTCGTTGTTCTCCCCCTAAAATTAAGAGTTGTGATAAGGGCGCTATGTCAGTATCAAAGAGACAATCAAATAAATGCGACAGATACCTTGAAGTTCCTCCCCCGAACACGCGATTACGATCATTTTTCATAGCGGCAAATATTTCAAAAAGCATAGCCACAGCGACGGTTGTATGTACACACCGAGTTTTTTTTTTTTTTTTATCCTTTTTATTTTTCATCTGAACGTACACTTTCATAATAAATATTTGCCGCTGCAGCAGTCTGTATCTTTTGTGCTTGTCTCGATACGTTCTCCCCTAAGAGATGGATATTTGAAAACGTCGCCTTTGCCAGAGACTCATTTTCTCAATGGACGCAAAGAGCGCTCTTTTACCGGTGTCCTTTTATCAGAAGTGCACCACTATTTTTGATGGTCGGACTTGCACGATTCACTCCTCGCTGGACTTTCATACCGACCTCTTCTTTATCAACTGGTTCATTCTCGCAGTACAAAAATGATACGCTGCTGCGACGTTTCTCAAAGCTTTCAACACACTGACAAAACGTGGTCAAACATTCAAAACAAATCCTTGTTTTCAATGGCATATAAAACATGAGTATGAATAACAAAATCCTTTATGAAAATAGGCGATCGTCGCGAGGCCGTTGCTGATTGAAAGGGGGGGGGCAGCACGCGGTTCAATAGTCGATACCAGTATGGGATTTATCACTTGCTGGATAGAAAGCATTTAGCTTGAGCAGGTCCTAGAATGAGAAACATGCAAAAGCATTTTACCTCTATACAACCCACATCTGAGTAGGCAGTATATGATCTGTGACTCAACTTGCAATGTCGCACAATTAGAAAGCAAAATATAAATACTAAGTTCATTGTCTAAATTTTGTATGTATAACGCATAGTTCAGACATAGCTACATCTTCCCAATGAGCTCGTTAATAAGATCATCTAAACAACGTCGCATAGTCCTTTCCATGCCAGAATTATAGAGTACAGCAAAGAAGTAGGCTTTAAAATGCCAAATATTCATCCCCAACTTCATGAAACTAACACCCCCCCCCCTGGCACCTTCTGCGGCCAACAATCAACATTCGTCGAAATTCTTAGGCTTTCACGGCCGATGCCAATACTGGCTGGAGTATAATCCGGGCTTGTGGGCCGTGGTCTACTGGGCTCCTCCTTCTTCTTCCCAGACGTTTCGTCTGCGACTACGGCAGACATCTTCGGTGGCAGCGACGAGGTCGAAGTACTCTAGTGGACGTTTCAACTGTGACTGCGAATCAACATTCAACTTCATTGTTGCACAAAAAACTAAATTACCGTATTTCGTTTGCAAACAAGTGTACAATGCTCTACGGACTGACATATATCCTACCCACACCATGCACTACCGAAATATTTTTCCATTTTCTCCTGTGAAGCTTTTGCAGTTAAGGATCACTGCATACATCATTCAAAATGCCAATCAGACAGAATATGTAATTTATACTGATTCACTAAGTACAATTCTTGCCACTCGGAATCTAGGTCCTACGCATTCCTTAATAAGTGACATAATTCACCTATATTCTATCACTCAGCGCTCTGGAAAACAAGTAATCCTCACTTGGGTACCGTCACATGCAAATATCGATGGAAATGAAAACGCCGATAAAGCTGCAAAGGAAGCCACCCGACATCCTATTAGTGACCACGGAATATCTTGCACACATCAAGACGTCATTAGATACACCAAATAACTGTTTATAGAAAACTGGAAGACGACATGGTCAACATCCCACATCAAACTGCTTGATGCCCGTGGTGGATCTACATGTTTCTTCGAGCCCCTCCGAAAATTAGGACGTCGTGAGCAAACAGTAATTACCCGCCTCAGAATTGATCACTGCAAACTGACACATTCCTTCGTCATTAATAAAGACCCAGAATCAAAATGTGAGACCTGCAACACACCACTTACTGTACAAAACTGCAGTGTCCGAAATACGCCAGAGACTTCAGGCCGGCTTCAGTGGCTTACCAAGCGCTCTACATAACCATCAGACAATTAAAAATACTGTAGTATTTAAAAGACAATGTAAACTTTTGATTAATTGTGAAGTATAAATTTTACCAATGTGCAAATAACTATTTTATGTACAATTTGAAAGGTCGCGATATGACCATACTGTTAAAGCGATCCAATATAAATATTATTGCAAAAATGGTACAAGCCACATGCCGTGTCCATAAACGCAAAGTTTCAGCAAATTTTACAACTATGTACTTCTATCATGACAGAGTGTTCGTTTTATTTGGATCAGCTGCCCTTGCTCTGCACAGAGTTTGTGCATCGCCATTCAAAGCTGTACTTAGCCAATCATCAGGGAAAAGGGAACGGAATTGTGCGTGGAACGTTACACATCAGCCGAGCAACCTTATAAGAGAAAGGAGTAAGCAACATCCAAATACATCTCATCTATGAAATGAGACCGAAAATGATACTGAATTTTTTAGAAATTGTGATTCACAAACTCTTATCACACTTTTGATGTTGGCTTCCTCTTCAGAATAACAAAATATGTAGTGTAATGATTACATTTTTCCTTTTTTGCTCTCATGCCATATACTTTATTTCTTATTTAATCAAGTATACAATATATCAAAACTCCGATAGATACTTATCTTTATTATTCATAATGTGTTGAATATCCAATGCACTTTTCAGCCCCTTTGCATAAAAGTTGTAAGAGGAAGAGACTTTTGATTCCAGCAAAATGATAAACAAATGAAATGGGATAACTAAGTTTAAAGTATACATGATGTTTTTTTTTATTAAATTACAAACTTCACAATATTCGTAAAGGTAAAACAGAGTTGATAGAATTGATTTAAAAAAAAAAAAAAAGACATATTGGCCATCTTCTCCCCTAAGGCAATTTTTAAATCCAAATAAGTTATGAAAGTTTATGAAAGAGAAAGAAAAAAGCAAAATCACAATTTGCAGGCCTATACCAAACCTATTTTACTTTCTCTAAACGTACTATGTACATAGTGTATAGAAAAGGTGTTGCACTCCACCAAAAATTCGATACCGAGATTTCACGGAAATATATGTTTTAGGGTCCCCTGTATCCAAAAAAAATTTTCAGAAAAAGGTCCGTGTGTGTATGTGTGTGTGTGTGGATAAGTCCGTGTGTCCGTGAACAAGATAACCCAAAAATGAAAAGTCGGTAAAATACCAAACTTGGTATTTAGGTTTAGTATCTTCCAGGGATGCGACAAGAAGATTTTGAGAAAAATCCCCCTCATACTACACTTTACATGGAACTTTTTTCAAAACTTTTTATTTTCTAAAAATTGCTCTAAAGATTTTGATTAAAGTATCGCATATTTAAGACATTTACCTGACAAATAAAATGTATATGTTAAACTTTCTGGGAATAGCTGAAGACTACTTTATTCCGAATGAATTTTACGGAATTTTGCACAACTACTAAACCGTAAGAGATAGACAAACACTTTTTTATGTAATGTACATTTTTTTTCGTGGAGTTGATCATTTTTTAGATATTCCTTTATTTTGGTTTCTTCTTTGATAAACGTATACTTTTCTCATCCTGTCCATACAAACAAAGGAACTTCAGTCACATAGCAACCAGCTTTTGACTGTCACTATAAGCCCTCCTTTATTTCGCTTTTACATACAAAGAAGCAAGTAATAAGACTAGTTCTGCTAATTGTTCCTGGATTAGCATGAAGTAAATAGAAGCATAAGCTTTTTAACAACAGTTTGTTGTAGAGAAAGTCACGTGAATGGAACACATCAGATTTTTCTATTATAGCTTTATTTATTAATACAATAAAAGGAAAGTTGATGTTTCGATCATAGGAATAGCCCTTCAAATTCAAGGTATATATGAATATTAAAATTTGTTGGCGAAACTTACATGAATGCCAAAGTTACCATTAATGCTATACGAGTATTTAGTAACGAACAGTTAATACGAGCGTAATTTCAAAGCTATTAAAATGCATGTTACAAATCAAATGAAGCTTAGAAGCGTCGTAATCAGCTGCCATTTTTAAAAAATGTGTCAGCGCTGATATACACTAATGTTACATTCACGGAAATGACACGAGTTCAAAACGGGAGAGAATATGACGTTTGCTCTCGCTGCTGTACAGATAATTAGATTGCAGCTATTAACGATCGTAACACGGGTGGGCGTCTGTTAAAACGGTCAAATATAGTGATTTGTGGGGTAATTCCATTTCGGAAAAATATGCAGGGTGCTCGGATGAAAATACGTCATTGCAGGTCAGAAGGAATGACACGAGGTTTACGAAAAGAACCAAATGCCAGTCCATTACCGAAATAGCTCAAGAAACACATCATAATAAACACAAAGGTAACCAACTACTAATTAAACTGTTTCTGCTCTAAAATGTAACCTGCAGTAGAAGTACATTTCGATAGAAACATGATTTAGATATATCTAGAATAATTTCACGCAATAACGGCTTCCCGAAGGCTTCTGAAATTAAATTACACATCTTCCTGTAGTTCATATGAGTCATTGATTTAAGAACTAGGAAATCGTAAACAAACGAAGCTGTGTGTTGATTTGCTTATTTCCATAGTTATTGCGAGAGTGTTTTGTTCCTACTACATCGGATGTGTTAGTAGTTCTGCGCAGTATCAATACAATCCAGACTGTCTACTATCTTTAGTCAAGTGACCAGTTTGCCAGTCTCCTAATCCTTTCGTGTTAGTGTGTGTATTACGAAGCTCGTTGGGTTTTCTACTTTGATTCCCGGCTAGAGAGTGAAAATATATCTTTGACTAGGATTATTCCTATCCTCCCTAGGATCTGGAAAGTAAAAAAGAGCGTGAATGTGTGTGGGTGTAAATGAAAGAAAATCTCATGTGTTGCATTCACATGCCTTTTTTAACTATTCTGCAACAAACCACTCTTACAAAAGCTTCCTTTATCTATTTCATGCTGATAGATATGAGTATTATCAAAAACGAAAAGTCGGTGAAACAACAAACTTGGTATTTAAATTTAGTATCTTCCAGGGATGCGACACGAAGATTTTGAGAAAAAATCTCCCCACCACAAACAACCCTTTGTATGGAAAAAATTTCGAACATTTTGATTTTCTCAAAAATGGCTCTAACGATTTTGATTGAATTTTCGTATATTAAAGATATTTACCTGACAAATAAAAAGTATATTTTGAATTTTCTGTGAATAGGCTCTGAAGGCTACTTTATTCTGAATGAATTTTACGGGATTTTCCATAAATGCTAAAGCATAAGAGATGGACAAAAACTTACCAAAAAAAAAAAAAAATAGAGCACATTAAAACACACAATTTATGTTATATACATCTTTTTCGTGGAATTAGTCGTCTCTAAGATATTCTTTGTATTTTGTTTCCGCTTTGAAAAACATACTTTTCTCATGCAGGAATTTGTCAATTCCTGTCAATACAAACAAAGAAACTTCAGTCACATAGCAATCAGCCTTTTGACTAACGGTTCAACCTATGTTACTCCTTTATTCCGCTTCTCCTTACAAAGAATCAAGTAATAAGACTATTTCTGCTAATTTTTTCTCGATAAGCATGAAGTAAATAGAAGCTTAAGGCTTTTAACAATAATATTTTGCAGAGATGTAGAGAAAGTCATGTGAATGGAACACATACGGTTTTTTATTTTAGGAGTTTAGAAAATATAAACCACTAACAAGCAATATTTCAGAAACGCTTAACTCCACAAACAAAATGTAGCTGACATAAATTGTGTGGTTAGACGAGATCTATATTTTATGTGTACTAAGATTTTGTCTCAGGGGTTATTCTCAGAAATTTCAAGATATCTATATGCTTCATTTTTCATAAAATTATCTTAAACACATTGTAAAACCGTTAGTGGCATTTTTAAGACACTAAAAATGTTCGAAATTTTCCATGATTGATGTAGTGAAGGGATTTTCTTGAATATCTTCTTGGAAAATGCTGAACTTAAATATCAAGTTTGGAATCTAACCTACTTTTCGTTTTGAGTTATACTGATCAAACTCAAAGACACATACATAGACACACACGGAACTTTTTTTAACTTTACTTAGACAGTTTTGCATTAGAATTAACACATCTTCTAAATATATTAACACAAATAAAACAATTCAGAAATAACAATACACACACAAATTAACAGTTACATGCTCTTATTTAGCCCAAATACATTTCAAGTTATTAATAAAATTACAAAATAAAAACATTTTTTCTTGTGTTGGATTAATTTTTTTTTTTGTTTTTTGTTTTTTTGTTTTTTTGTTATTTTCACACAAGCTGTGATGTTGAATAGGTAGAGTCAGATTCAAAATCTTGTGGCTTTTGGTCTGAATATTGTCACAAACCAAGTTTGTGTTCTCCTCCACTGGTGGGTTTTAACTTGAGATTGCCCCGTTGAGTTCTCCAACTCGGTTAACTCCCAAGGCAAGTGCGGCACAGGGTACATAGGCAGTTCATGACTCAATCTGATCGCCTTGCTCTTCCTCCAAAATTATTATAGAACCTTCGAATGAAGTCAGGAACCGGGCGCACAAGAAATGGGTCCGCATAGTACTATATATTATACATTGCGTATTGGTAATTGGATTTATCAATGTGTTTAATTTCTTGCCAAATATATGTAGAAATATATCCGACGTTCTCTTCTATTAAAGACAAGGGCTAAATATGCAGCCGATGCACCAACTAGGTAGAACATGGGACAACAATGTTAAAAATTCTAATTCCTCGATAATTTATTGAATTTTTCTACGAAATCGCCCGTATTGGTTTAGCAATGCTACCATTCGAGGGCACGTCTGTTTGCACTCCACCATGTTGCACAGCGAACATTTTCCAATATACATACGCTGCCTGCACGTATGGTTATCGACACCAAACCATTAGCGAAGTTAATAATTGTAAAATAAATGAATGGCGTTTAAACCAGATTAAAAGCCTGCCGGTTTCCGATGCGGTCCGGTTTTGGTGAAACAATGCTGCATGCATTCTACCATAAACCAGAGCTTCCAAGATCGATTCTGGGAAAAATTTAAAGGAATTACCTAATGTGATAAAATACAAAAAAGGTAAGGTAAAACACAAAGTATTGGCACTTCGGTAATACGAATAATAATAATAATAATAATAATAATAATAATAATAATAATTATTATTATTATTATTAATATCTTCTTATGCAGATCATGTTACACTTTTCTTTTGGCTTTTAACGAATTTCTAAAGGCTCAACACCATACTCTTAAACCCTGTTTTTTATAAACCTTCCCCCCTGATATGCAGCCATCTGCATCTTTGAGTGGTGAAAAAACAAGGCAAGAGCAACATATAATAACAATATAAACAATGTCAAGACGGAATTCACGTGCTTTCGTCATCCTGAGAAGCAGATTTAAGTCGAAAGGATCTCCATTCGATTTGTTGATTAGAATTTGTATGCATTCCAGATGTACCAACTGTATTTACGTCTGCGTCTTCTGGTTTTTGCTGACCCCATCAGAGGTCAATTGCCTCTATCACGTAATGTATTTAATTTATATAGCAATGTAAGTGTACGTTTGACAATTCCCTTCGAATAAATGATGTTCAATAACCGTCCGGGATTTAACCGGACGGTTCCGGTTTTCTTTTACTTTCGCAGCAAAGTCCGGGGTTGAAACATGTCCGGGTTTTCAACATTTTATTCAAATTACAATATATTTAAAAAAATCTGATATGTTCCATTCACAGGACTTTCTCTACATCTCTGCAAGAAATTATTGTTAAAAAGCCTATGCTTCTATTTATTTCATGCTGATCGACAAAAAATTAGCAGAAATAGTCTTATTACTTGCTTCCTTGTAAGTAGATGAGAAATAAGGGAGTACCATAGGTTAAAGCGATAGTCAAAAGCTGGTTGCTATGTGACTGAACTTCCTTTATTTGTATGGACAGAAGTTGACAAATTCCCGTAAGAGAAAAGTTTTTCGAAGCTGAAACCAAAAACAAGGAATATTTAAAAAACGACCAACTCCAGGAAAAAATGTATACAACATACATTGTGTTTTAATGTGCTCTACATTTTTTGTCTATTTTTTACGGTTTAGCAGTTATGCAGAATTCCGTAAGAGCTATCGTGTTTACAGACACATGGACACACACACGGACCTTTTTCTGAAAATACTTTTTTTGGATACAGGGGACCCTAAAGCATATATTTCCGGTTAAATATTGGTATCGAATTTTTGGGTGGAGTGCAATATCTTCTCTATACACTATGTATATAGTACGTGTAGAGAAAGTAATGGATTTGTGTTTGAAGAAAATAAATGGAGATAAACTGTGGTAAATGTCCACGTTGACATTGCAGTTGTATTGTACAAGATGTGCTCCCTATGTGTGTCCGGGTAGTATTGGTTGTGTGAAAACAGGATCGGTTTAGTAGTGGCTGAAACAGAGCAGTTCCAGGGCCTATAAGAGCGTAAGAGTCAAGCCATCTTAACAAGTTAAAAACCTCCTAACTCCTATAAAATGTTAGCAAAGTCTCACTCTATAAACTACGAAAAAAGTTTTGGAAATAGACATACTCTAGTTAGAAAGTAATTAGGAATTCCTCTAACAAGTTCTCGTGTCAAGCTTTCCAGCTATTTATTCTCTGGCACATAGCATTTATTCCAGTTTGCGGTTCTCTAATAGCTATAGGGAATACATTCTCATAATTCCTCACTTAGTTTTCTATTTATACCTACGTTACTGCAGTTTTCATGCTATAGGCTTTAGTTACCGCAACTATTAGCTATTCGTTTCCTAAGCAATTCAGAGCCAGTCCTTGAAATACTTAATGCCTGCAATTATACTTGCATTTAAGCTGCTGTGGATTCCAAGTATAATATTCCTGTCAATAATTAAATATATACTCGCCAGGAAGGATGTCTTCCACGTTTTACAGCAATAAATGAAACGAATCTCTTAACTTACCGCTAACATATCCTACAAGTCACAGAGAACATTTACAGCACTAAAAATTAGCAGAAATAGTCTTATTACTTGCTTCCATTCAAGTAGAAAGAAATAAGTGCGTACCATAGGTTAAAGTGATAGTCAAAAGCTGGTTGTTGTGTCACTGTAGTTCCTTTGTTTGTATGGACAGGAGTTGACAAATTCCTGCATGAGAAAAGCATAAGGTTTTTAAAGCTGAGACCAATAACAAAGAATACTTTAAAAACGGCCCGCTCCACAAAAAATGTATATAACATAAATTGTGTATTTGAAGCAGTTCTACATTTTTTGTTAAGTCAGTATTGTCTATCTCATAAGGTTTGTCAGTTATACAAATTCCGTAAAATTCATCCAGAATAAAGTAGTCTTCAGAGGTA
This sequence comes from Hymenopus coronatus, assembly GCA_030762935.1. NCBI lineage: Eukaryota > Metazoa > Arthropoda > Insecta > Mantodea > Hymenopodidae > Hymenopus > Hymenopus coronatus. The sequence goes on along the minus strand of CM060888.1, from coordinate 135,703,002 downwards.
TTCTCAGAAAATTCAAGATATACATTTTATTTGTCATTGTAAATATCTTAAATCTAAGAGAATTTAATCAAAACCGTTAGAGCCATTTTTGAAAAAATCAAAAATTCTCGAAAGTGTTTCCATGTAAAGGGTAGTTGGGGTAGGGAGATTTTCTTTTTCGTTTTTGAGCTATGCTGTCCAGACACACACACGCACACGGACCTTTTACTGAATTTTTTTTTTTTTTTATTCAAGGGGCCCTAAACATGTATTTAAGGTGAAATCTTGGTATCGAATTTTTGGGTACAATACAATACCTTCTCAATGCACTATGTACATAGTGCGTACGGAGAAAGTAAAAATAAACAGCTGCAAGGAAATGCAGGTTCAGTAGGTGCTAAAAACATGAGTGACGATCTAAAGTAATGACATCGATCAACTGGACACGGCCAAACAAGTTTTTGTTTCTGACGCAATTTTCTTTAAAAGGTGCCAATAAACAGCGCAGAGGAGTTAAAAATCACGGATTTACAGCGTTTTTCCTGCGCTGTGTCAAATTTAGTATTGATTACCGCAGTAAAGTTAGGATGTATTACAAGGTTATCATTATTTGCTCGGTAGCGTCAAATACTATCCATTTCAAATTGAGATAGTTATCTGGTATCGTGGAGATCCCGGTAATATTTCTCTCTTTATAATATTAATGCAGATTTTACATTGGATCTTTTATTACTATTCTGTCGGCTTTTGCTTTACTTCATCAAAGTACCTGATCACGGCTTTAGGATGGATTCAATCCATACATTATGGTTGTTGTTGGACGGACTACCCTGGCCTTAGGTTTATTGGTTATTTCATATAAATAATATATATGGTTGCAGCATCAGGCAACGGCAATAGCAGCGAGGCGTAATGTGTAAATGATATGACTGGCGCAACAGATCTGGACTTGTGAAAATGCTAGGAAGCGAGTTGTACTTTCAGAAAAGCAGTTCACCAGTCGATTCATGCCTGTCCCAACGTCAAATATCTGTCACCTGCACTATACGGCGCTGCACTGATAAACATGTGTTTTCATATGTATATTCATATCTACAAAGCATCTATACAAATGGCCTAATCGTCTCCTCCAATTCTTCCACACCTGACAGTCCTTCGTCTTCGGTCACGTCTTTGCCATCATCAACGTTATGGCTACTTTCTGCACAATTATCCTGGATTAAAATTCTTTCTATTCGATTTTCTACAATTCCTTCTAATGATTTTCAATGTTCTCAATATACATTTTCCCATTCTAGCCTGCCAATTTCTGCAATTCGCTGGCGACACAACTGCTCCACATCTTTTAATTTAAAAGTGTTGTATTAAGTTTTATTTTTCTTTCTTATCTTTGAGAACCCTGGAAACAGAACTCAGTGAAATATCAGTTTCCTTGGCTACTATTTCATTCAATTTCTACAGGCTTTTGAAGAGTTCGGAGAACATCAATTTTCTTCCTTCATCTCTGCCTCTTGTTTCATGAAGTCAAGGACATTTGCAATTAATTCTCTCCTCTGACTAAGTAATGCCTTACCACTTAACTTTGAAAACGTAGGAGCCATGGTTAAAAAAATAAAATAAATAAAATGAATACTATTTACTACCCACTTTGAATACAAACATATGCGAAACATTTTCGACACAAACTGTACAAAGTTTACTCGCTATGATTTTAAGTAAGCAAAGTATCATATCACAAACTCCGATAAACTAGGCTCGGTAGCTGGGTTAGTGGTCAGGGTCACGATTCCAGAAGTTTTGCACCAGCAGTATCTCCCTAACCCTTGGATGGTGATCGTTCCCGAGAACCCCCTGGATACGGATGGTCCCGGCAACATGATTGGTGTCGCTCGGAGTTCATTGGCACGCGCACATCGTCATCCGATTTTGTCGCCTCTTTATCCTTTCCTTCCATGAGGCAATAAGACACAACGGGTCAACTGAGCAAACCCAAGTGTGGGACAGCTCAAAAGGCTCTTCAATCCGAAATTTATACAGCCTTAAACAAATGCAGGTACAAATATAGTGTGCATTAGTGTCGCTGAAGAATGTCGCCATACACTGAATGATACAAATTGAGTAGGTAACTGCATCTGCTTCCCAGAGATCTAAATCATGGACAGTACAACAAGACCTTCAGACTTCTTGCCATTATCTAAGAACACCTTTTACTCAGTATATTTATAATACTGAATTCAATACTAAAACGGTTAAAGACCCAAAAGAGCCATATATATATATATTAAACAAGGATTTTAAATTAATAATTTTTTAATATTTTAAACTGTATATAATGCCCACTTTTACTGACACAATTCGTACATAAAATAAAATGTTAATTGGGAAAGGAAATGTTGCGGGCTAAGTTTAGGGCGACTCCCCAGCATTATGATGACAATGACTGATTATAGGACGGTCAACTGCTTAGTCATTAGCTCCCTGTAATGATGACAAAAACTTGGTCAGGAGACCGGTGCTGGCGGTATTTTAATCGTACACCTCCCATTCACGAATGCGTGGCTACTTTTGTGAATGAAAAATAAACCAAAACTACTTAAGATTACATTAGAGCAGCCTGAAAGCCACGAGTACTTATCCAAATCAATTAGCTTACTATGACGTCAGAGTGGTAAGTTATTATTCAGTTAGTTTACGAGTTGCAAGACGAACTTTGTTTCTAATGGGAATTCAGGAGCTCCTACACGTATTTATGTGAAAAAGATCCTAATGCCACATGTCATGGTAGAGCACTTGCAAGTGGATTGGACGCGGTGTTCCCATTAGATGATCTGCTCCTTTCTTTGATCTTACCGCAACCACGAGCACCCGAAGTGGCACACTTGAACGACTCCAGCATCTGAGGATGAGCTCGTCACTGGGATGCTGACTGTAGCTGCTGACTCTATCTAGAGTGAAAACGTATACGACTGCTTTTGTAAAGTTTGTAAAGACTGCACTTTTAACAGGTTTTGAATCACGAATGCAATGTATCTGGTTTTGTCATTCAATAATTATTTTCAGACCCATGGCGATTATATAACAAATTTAGCATTTCTCTCCTGCCACCAGGAGTAAACTTCGAAAGCATAAGTAATAATAATAATAATAATTGTTATTATTATTATTTTAGAAAGCACATATCATTCCAATCATTTACTCTGTACGTCAATGAGGCTCATGTGATTGATGTAAGTTTCCAAGTGTTCCGATGTGTTCCATTCACATAACTTTCTCTGGCTGTTCCGTATATAAATGTTCTTACAAAAGATTATTCTTTTATCTACTATCATGCTAATCGAAACAAATATTAGAAGATGTAAGTAAATGAGAAATAAGGGAATACATAAAACAATAGTCAAATGTTTTAAAAGCTGGGCGCTATGTGAAACTATTGCGATTCGGTTCGTTTTGCATGGTCCCGTTTAAGAAAATGTAACGGTCTTAAAATGAAGCCAATAACAGGGAATATCTTAAAAACGGTTATCTGTACAAGAACAACATATATGAGATAAATTATATGTTGTTGTCTATCTCTTAACCTTTATGCAAAATTCTTCAAAAGTCGTTTACAATAAAGAGGTTCTCAGAGGCTATTTCCAGAAAATTCAAAATATACATTTTATTTGTGGTATAAATACTTTAATATACGTTATATAGTCATGTCTGAGAAAAACAAAAGTTTCAAATCATCTCCATGTAAAGGGTAGTTTGTGACAGTGGGGTTTTCTTGAAATCTTCGTGTCGCGTCCTTGGAAAATATTGAATATAAATACCAAATTTAGTATTTGACGGTCTTACAATTTAGCTATGTAGCCCACAAACACACGGAACTTTTTTAAAGGTTTTTCAGACTCGGGAGACCTCAAAACCTCAAAACAAGCGGCTGAGAAAATAAAAACGCTTTGGAATTGATATAAAATATCAGAGAATTCCTTGAAAAGAAGGAAAAAGTTTTCGACATAATGAAGATGAAGGTTTGATTGTCTCTTGTATTCTTTAAGTTACGGTTTCCATTTGTCATAACAGTAAGAAACGTTATAGTAGGTAAAATCCTAGATTTTTTTGGATAGCTTTTACTACTTGTAGCACCGCAGGCGATGACACTATGATACATGGAATGAAGATGGAGCACCGGTGGAATGCAATGGTGGGGGAAACCAGAGAAAGCCCGCCCCTGCGCCGCTTTGTCCACCACAAATCTCACATGCGGTCGCTTGCGATCGAATCCGGGCCGTCTAGGTGAGAGGCGAGTGGCCACGGCGCGGCCAAAATCCTGGATATACAGCAAACGCAATTTTCTCTAGAGTATTAAAAAGCCGTTAGTCAAACGAGAGCACATGCTAAAGTATACCTTGAGTGATTGTAGGTATTTGCGAGGTCGCTCGGACTGTGCTTCCAGGGTTTACAAAACGTTCAGGAATAGCAAAAATAACATGATAATGGTAACAAAAGTAACGGGAACACTATAATAGCAACTGCCTTTCTGCTACAGCATTTGGCGACCGTCTCCGTTATTGTCTGCTGCCATTATGGAGAGCATCGTATTGAGAGGTGATGTTTCATCTTGCTTCACTAACCACTGTTTACTTATCATTACCTAGAACTCAGTTATTACAGAGGTAAAGCTGCAATGCATTAAGATTGATGACGTTAAAAATACACTGAGGAGAATACTTTGTAACCCATAATGGAACGCTGATGTTTACGTTGCAGTCAAAAACCTAGGATCCTGAAACAGAATTCTAGCCCACTCCCCCAAAATATGCCCAACTGCCGAGAGTAACATTATTGCCGGCGCAAAAATTCTGGAATCGTAACCCTGACCGCCAAACCAGTTACCGAACCTAGCTTATCGAAGTTTGTGTTATGATACTTTGCTTACTTAAAGTCACAGCGAGCAAACTTTGTACAGTCTGTCTCGAAAGTATTCCGCATATGTTTGTATTCAAAGTGGGCAGTATAGTGTTCATTTATTTATTTATTTTTTTTTTTTTTAACCATGGCTCCTACGTTTTCAAAGTTAAGTGACAAGGTATTACTTAGTCAGAGCAGAGAAATAATTAAAAATGTCCTTGTCTTCGTGAAACAAGAGGCGGAGATGAAGGAAGAAAATGTATGTTCAACCGAGTTCTCCAAAAGCGTAGCCAAGGCAACTGATATTTCACTGGGTTCCGTTTCTAGGGTTCTCAAAGATAAGAAAGAAAGAAAAACAAAACTTAATATATCAGTTTTAAATTAAAAGATGTAGAACACTTGTGTCGCCAGCGAATTGCAGAAATTGTCAGACCAGAATGGGAAAATGTATATCAACATGTTGAGAACATTGAAAGTCATTAGAAAGAATTCTTCCAAGATAATGGTGCAGAAAGTAGCGATAGCGTTGCTGATGACAATGACGTGAGCGATGACGAAGGACTGTCAGGTGTGGAAGAATTGGAGGCAGACGATTGACATTGTTTATATAGTAGGCCATTTGTATAGATGTTTTGTAGATATGAAGATACATATGAAAACACATGTTTATCAGTGCAACGCCGTATAGTGCAGGTGACAGATATTTGACATTGACTGTGGCAGGCATGAATCGACTGGTGAACTGCTTATCTGAAAGTACAACTCGCTTCCTAGCTCTCTTTAAGATTTTCACATGACCAGATCTGTTGCGCCAGTATACAGGCTAGTTGTCCATATTTCCACTTGCGGAGTACCGTTCCCTTCGTTTGTGATTTTTGCTTTCAAATGTGATGGTGTAGGTTTCTCGCCGTGATTGGTTATTTTGGCTTCTAATTGCTTCCCCTGGGTGGATATTAATGCAATGCTTCTTGAATTTGGCTGTAAATAAGCGTGTATGAATAGTTCTTAGTACACTTAAACTTGTATTTTTACTTTCTCTACACACACCATGTACATAGTGTATAGAGAAGCTATTGCACTCCACCCAAAAGTTCGATACCGAGATTTCACCGGAAATACTCGTTTTAAGGTTCATGTATTCATAAAAAGCATTTTTGGAAAAAGGTCCATGCGTCTGTGAACTCGATAACTTACAAATGAAAAGTCGGTAAAATACTAAACTTGGCATTTAAGTTTAGTATCTTCCAGGGATGCGACACAAAGATTATGAGAAAAATCCCCCCACCCAAACTACCCTTCACATGGATAAATTTTCGAAGTTTTTCATTTTTTCAAAAATGGCTGTAACGATTTTGATTAAAATACCGTGTATTAAAGATATTTATAGTGCAAATAAAATGTATATCTTGAATTTTCTGGGAATAACTTCTAAAGACCTCTTTACTCAGAATGAATTTTGCGTAACTGGCAAACGGTTAGGGATAGACAAAAACTTTCATCACAAAAAAAGTAAACACGTTTAAATACACAATTTATGTAATAGCGTTTTTTTTTCTCGTGGAATTGACTTTTTCTGAGGTATTCCTTGTGATTTGTTTTAGATGTAAAATACTTTTCTCACACGGAAAGCTGTAAACTCCTATTCCTGCATAGTAATGGGTTTTATCAACATGGCAACCGGCTTTGAAGAGATTCAACTTCGTTTTAACCTAGTGTGTTCCTTTATTTTCCTTCACTTACAAGGAAGTAAATAATTAAGACAATTTCTGATAATGTTTATCACGATTATATAAAGTAGACAGAAGAATATGCTTTTTAACAATAATTTGATACAGTGATGTTGAGCAAGTATTGTGAATGGAGCACATCAGATTTTTAAGTTACGCTATGATTTTGTTAACGTTGGGTTTCTTATTGGTCTGCAATCTCTTAAGTTAAAAGTCTTAACTTTCGTCTTCAGACCACTAATGACAGCTTTCATTATGACAGATGTCGTAGCTATCGTTCAGTTTAACGACACATGCAAACAAGTCTTCATTTCTTCATCCAGCAGGCCGAACTACCCTTCCATTTCACTTCTATTATAGCATTCTTCATTGGTTTGTTTTGGTCTCTGAATTGTTACAGGACAGCCATGCGTTCCCATGACTTCTACAATCACTCATTGACGTCTATTCACACAAAAGCTTATTCTCCTGTCTACTTCTTGATCGAGATAGTTTTAAGTACACATTTCGTTGTAGGAAGTGCATGCAGAATACAGAAGGCTAACCTGAACCAGTTTTTACTTTCTCTACACGTACTATGTATATAGTATATTGTTTAATGGTAGTGTTTAACGCCCGCTTTAACGCAGGCGGTGACACTGATGATACGTGAATGATGATGGAGCACCGGTGGAATGCGATGGCGGAGGAAACCGGAGTACCCGGAGAAAACCCGCCCCAGCACCGTTTTGTCCACCACAAATCTCACATGCGGTCGCTTGGGATCGAACCCCGGTCGTCTAGGTGAGAGTCGAGTGGTCTGAACACTCGGCCATGGCGCGGCCCAAAATTCGATACCGAGATTTCACCGGAAATATGTTTTAGGTTCCCCTGTATCAAAAAAAGTTTTAGAAAAATGTCCGTGTGTGTGTGTGTGTGTGTGTGTGCGCGCGTGCGTGGGCAGCATAGCTCAAAAACGAAATGAGCCTTAAAAACCAACTTGGCCTTTAAGTTTGGAATCTTCCAAGAATGCGACACGAAGATTTTCAAGAAAATCCCCCCAGCCCAAACTACTCTCTATATGGAAAACATTTCGAAATTTTTAATTTTCTTAAAAATGGCTCTAACGCTTTTGATTAAATTCTCTTATATTTAAGATATTTACTTGCCAAATAAAATGTATATCTTGAATTTTGTGGGAATAGCCTCTGAAGACTACTTTATTCTAATTAATTTTACGGAATTTTGCGTAACTGGTAAACCGTAAGAGATGGACAAAAACTTACCACACAAAAAATGTAGAGCACGTTAAAACACAGAATTTGTGATGTATAAATTTTTCGTGGATTTGATCGTTTTTGCGACATTCCTTGTGCACCACACTGTGGGATAAAAATCGTTTAGAGAAGACATCTCTAGGTTGCTACATATTCTAGGGATGCAGATAATTATTAATAACAAATAGGTTACGAAAGTAATAAAGGAAGAGAATTTTCTGGTGAGGTACAGCTAACCACTAAGTAGTAGAAATGTAAGGTGAATGTATTTAGTAATGTTGAATAATGACAACAACAATAATAGTATTGTTGGCTATAATACTTAATAAGCAGCAACCCAGTTTGTTTAAAGGCTCTCAAAGTATAAAAGAATAAAATTATACCCCATATAAGTTGTATCATTATTCACAAGAGCTTAGTACTCTGGTATTTTCTGAAAAAAGTAATGCATTATGATCACCTTAATTGTAAAGTTCTTTATATTTACTTCCAAAAATATGAGTAAGAACTAACAGTATTGTATGTTTGTATGATTTGTATGTTTTCGGCAAAGTTGACTGTGAACTCATTTCACAAAGCAGAATAGCTTTGTGGTCTTACAGAATTTTGTCCCTTAATCTGACTGATTTATTTGTCTTTTAACATTTATCAGTATAGTATAACTATGTTTCAAATTCAATTCTCTATTCTCAAGCTAATATGCACTGATGTGAATAACGCTCATCGCCATATTTGATTTCCTGTGAAAAACTTGTTGATTTTGGAATGAGTATATTTGATACTGTTTCCAAGAAGACCGGAAGTAAGGAGCAAGACTTGAGGCGCCGTAGATAAAACAGTGCGAGAAATGTTACTACAGAATCTTGGAATGTTTTCTCGTAGTAAGAAAATTTAAAAGGCGACATTCAATGTCGTCACTGCCGTTTAATCATAATCGTAGATCTAAAAATTATTCATGATAAGATATTATTATTATTATTATTATTATTATTATTATTATTATTATTATTATTATTATTATTATTATTATTATTGAGGTAAATTATCTCACGGTTCCAGTGTCCAAAACAATGAGCCCCTTATACAAATAATTTTAATTTGAATTACATACAATTAAACATATTCAATAAAAATCTGATGTGTTCCATTCACATGACTTTCTCTATATTTCTGCAACAAATGATTGTTGAAAGCTTATGCTTTTATTTACATCATGCTAATCGAGAAACAATTATCAGAAATAGTCTTATAATTTACTTCATTAAAAGTATAAACGAAATAAGGGAGTACCATAGGTTAAAGTGATAGTGAAAAGCTGGTTGCTATGTGACTGAAGTTCCTTTGTTTGTGTGGATAGGAGTTGACAAATTCCTTTATGAAGAAAGTATTAAGTTTTTTAAAGCTGAAACCAAAAACAAGGAATATCTAAAAAACGATAAGATGCACGAAAAAAATGTATACAATATAAACTGTGTGTTTTAGCGTGCACTATATTTTTTTAGTGGTAAGTTTTTATCTATCTCATACGGTTTAGCAGTTATGCAAGATTCCGTAAATTTCATCCAGAAAAAAGCAAGCTTCAGAGGCTATTCCCAGAAAATTAAAGATATACATCGCGTAAATATTTTTAACATATGATATTTTAATCAAAATCGTTACAGCCATTTTTGAGAAAATCAGGATGCTCCATGTAAAGGGTAGTTTGAGTGGGGGTGGGGTATTTTTCTCAAAATCTTCGGGTCGCATCCCTAGAAGATACTAAACTTAAATATCAAGTTTGGTATTTTACCGACTTTTCGTTTGAGTTATCGTGTTCACACACACACACACACTCCATTGCGTGTAGCTATACACCATGTACATAGTACATATAGAGAAAGTAAAATTGACCCAAAGCTTGATTACACGGCAATCAAAGTAAGACCAACACAGTAGCCCATTTCAAAAGAAAATGCTGCAACTATTAGTTTCATTAATTAACTTTCATTTCCAGATGAAACTTGCCCTATATGAACTTTACTAAGATTATTTAAATAGTTGGCTTTCGTGCTTCTTCGAGCAACATTAATGTGTGTGTATCATGTTTGCTGTTACGCTTTCACAGGTGGCAGATCAAATTTTAAGAATTATGATTTGCACGAGAGTTTTCAAGCGAATTGATCCTGGCGAGAAAAAGTGAGGCGACCTAAAGTGCATCATTTATCTGTAGCAGTAATTTTTGCGTGCAATACAATACCTTCTCTATACACTATGTACATAGTACGTGTAGAGAAAGTAAACATGCAGACTTTTCGAGATAAGCAAGGCTATAATGTCGAAGCACCGCAGTCAGTTCGAAAATACTGAGCCCTTCAACTTTCTATGCTCATTTAAATGTTAGAAAGTTTGTTTATGAGCTTCAGAAATACGCATCCAATCAATACAACGTACAAAACAATGTGATAATGGTGCGTGTGCAGTGCCACAGGTTTCGAATAGTTTGTGTTCATATTTCTAAGGAGATTCTTATACAGGTGTTTAGTTGAAGCAATAATGCTGTTCGTTCATTCCTTTGAACCTATTTCTCTTTCATGTAAACATCATTCTAATTTTATTTTAGAAACCTAACGAATATTTAGATTTCAAATTTAGATAGATTTTATGTTTACTCTGAAAATACAAAAATATATTATGTATTCCTAAAAGTAGAATATTCTTGTATATTATTTTTAGTCGTAGTGCTTGAAAATTGCTTGTATTAAACTCAGAACATTTTATACATACAATTTAAAATTTAAAAACACCGCAGAACTAAATAATAAGCGAAACTAGTTTACTTGTTGAGTTTCTCCAAAAAATCTGTAAAACTAAATTGTTTTTTCGGCGCAATAAAATACACCTAAGCAATGAAATTATTTTAACACTGTTTAAATTATAAAACTGTAACCTTATATGTAGAAAATAGAGCTCAGTTTGTGGAATAAATAAAAAATTGTGATTGGTTACAGTAATACAAAGTGTAAATAAATTCAATACACATACTTCTAACAGACGCACTTATGATTTATCTTTGTAATATACCGATAACTGGAAAGATAAATCATGTGTTATGGTAGCTTAGTAGTTTAGAGCAACGACACAGAAACTCAAAGTTCCGTGATTCAAATTTCGGCTATTGCATTGCCTTTTACTTTCTCTACTGCGTGGTGTATGCATATTAGGTAGAGTAGATAGCTATTGTACTCCACCCAAAAATTCGATATCGAGACTTCACCGGAAATGTTTTTAAATTCCCGTATAAAAACATTTTTAGAAAAAGGTGCATGCGTGTGTGATATCTGTGAACAGTACGCTCAGAAAGTCCGTAAAAAAATCATATTTCAAGGATGCGATACGAAGATGTGCAAGTGTCTCCCCAAAGCCACTTTACGTGGAACCTTTTTAGAAAATTGTGAAAATATTAATTGTTTTGGTCACAGAAACCGTGTGTAGGACAGGAGTAGGATAGGTAGAGTCAGACTGAAAAATTCAATGCCATAGCAGGGATTTGAACCACGAATCTCCCGGTCTCTAGCTGGTTGCTTACCACTGAGTTACCATGGTAACATACCGGCAGCGCATTGAATTTCTCAACTGATTTTCAGTCTGACTCTTATCTATCTCCTGTCGTACACACGGTTTCTGTGAGAAAACAATTAAAATTATTACAATTGACCATAATAGTTGGCTATACTGTGAATCTTGGGACTTAAAGTACTTACAACATTGTAAGTCGTCATTGGGGTTGTCGTCTCAAAATAATTTGAGAGCACCTTGTGGTTTATCTGTAAATATAAGAGTCTGTTAAAAAATTCAATGCTTTGCCAGCATTATGCATGGTAGCAACCGGCAAGAGGCCGGGAGATCCGTGGTTCAAATCCCGACTATGGCATTGAATTTTTCAGTCTGACTCTACCTTTTAAGAAAATGTTGATTTTCCCATAAATGGCTTTAAAAATGTTATTAAAATACCGTAGGTACGTTTAGGCTATTTTCCAATCTGATTTACGTTAGCCTACACGTGACAGGACAGTTAATAATCACCGATTGACATAATCATTGTTTAACTATGAAACCCAGGAGTAAAATCACTTAAGAAATTGGGATATACTGTCTCAAATTGAATTTGGTAATGCCTGGTGTATTACCAGGAAAAATGTGTTTCAGTTGCGAATAAAATGCCACCGCCATGGTAATCGAGTTGGTTGGAACTTCGCATGAAAGATAGATACGAGGTTCAAATCCCAAATAAGTAATACTCTGTAGTAAAATACAATGTATTAAAAATATATGTTTGCATTAAAAATGAAATGTATTGATTTAATTGGTTTTTTCAATACAAATTAAATATCTACAATTAAATCAATGCCAATTGACATAATAGTTGGCTACACTATCAATCCTTGGACTTAAAACTACCTCGACATTGTAAGTCGCCATAGGGGTTGTTATCTCAAAGTAATTTGTGATTTACCGGGAAATATGCGAGTAGGTTGAGGTATTAATGCCGTGCCAGCATGATGTCATAGTAGCTCAGTGGTAGAGCAACCGGCTAGAGACCGGGAGATCGTGGTTCAAAACCCGACTATGGCATTGCATTTTTCAATGTTTTAGTCTTATTATATGTTTACATAAGACATGCGTCATTTCTAATTAGGGCAACAAAGCTATTTGTATCACACTTTCCACAGGTCGTAATACATGCATGTGAAAAACTGCTTCATTAACTATTCTCCTACTGTCTACAGCTTTTCAAAAGGTTGTTTACCACCGTTACTACACCACACATTTCAAAGACTTCTGTTGTGTTGTGTAACATGCAATGACGCCAATCATTTAAATAATACACGTTTTCTTGACTGTGTCACGTGGTGAGGGATCACCTCCAAGTTAATATATTACGGGACTCTGAGCAGTTAGGTCACATTCAACAACTATTGCGTCATTTTCTCTAACCGGTCGAAAAAAGCTAATATCAATAGCAGGAGCAACACTTCTGTGATAAAATGTTCAAAAAAATCCGACGTGTTCCATTCACATGACTTTCTCTACATCTCTGTAACAGAATATTCCTAAAAAGCTTATACTTCTATTTATTTCATGCTAATCGAGGAAAATTCAGCAGAAATAGTCTTATTACTTGTTTCCTTGTAAGTAGAAGCGAAATAAGGGAGTACCATAGGTTATAGGTGATAGTCAAAAGCTGGTTGCTATGTGACCGAAGTTCCTTTGTTTGTATGGCCAGGAGTTAAGAAATTCCTTTATGAGAAAATTATGTTTTTTAAAGCTGAAATCAAAAAGAAGGTATATCGGTAAAACGATCAACTACACGAAAAGCATGTATATAACATAAATTACATGTTTTAACATGCTCTACAGTTTTCGTGTGGTAAGTTTTTGTCCATCTCTTACGGTTTAGCAGTTATGCAAAATTCCGTAACATTCATCCAGAATAAAGTAGTCTTAAGAGGCTATACCCAGAAAATACAAGACATACATTTTGTCAGGCAAATGTCTTCAATATATAGGTAATATTTTAATCAAAAGCGTTAGAGCCAGTTTTAAGAAAATAAAAATTTCAAAAAAAGTTCCAAGTTTGGGGTGGGGGGATTTTTCTAAAAATCTTTGCTAAACTTAAAATACCAAGTTTTGTATTTTACCGACTTTTCGTTTTTGAATTATCGTGTTCACAGACCATGAATCCACACGGATCTTTTTCTGAAAATGCTTTTTTTGGTTATAGGGGACCCTAAAACATATATTTCCGGTGAAATCCCAGTATCGAATTTTTGGGTGGAATACAATTCTTCTCTATCCCTATGTGCATCGTACATACGGGGCTAGAGAAAGTAAAAATAATACGAAGAACAATATTTCTGAAATTATAAAGAGGATCTTTGTCATTTTACAGGTTCGCTACTTATTATATTCATTTACATTAATTGTAATAAATGCCTTCCAAAATGATGCTCAATACAGGCAATATGGACTAATGTTTTGGAGCTCATTAACCCTTATCTGTGTACAACACAACATCAACGTTATTTGCAATGAACTCTGCGAAGGAAAAAGATCCGATGTGTAACAATCATATGAATTTCTCTACTTCTCCACTTACACTTATTCTTGCGAAAGCTGTTTTTTATATCTACTTAATTTTAATCGATTTAGACCTTTGCAGAAGTGGTACATTACACATTTCGTTATAGATACAAAGGGAACAGCGATAGCCCAATGTTTAAGAACTTGACATTATACGATTGCATACTTTTTCTATGACCTCGCGAGGAAAAACTGAATATCAACATAAGTTCAAAAAAATGATAATGTGTGGAACAATTGAAACCAATGGATACCTCGGAAATTGCTTGTGCCACAAAAATATCTTGATAAACATTATGTATCTTTCACAAATAATTGTAAATCTCGAACATTTCCAACACATGAATAATAAATTGCGTACTTAAACCTTCACAGTTTGGTAAAAAAATCTGATGTTCTATTCACACACTTTCTCTACATCTCTGTAACAAATTATTGTTAAAAAGCTCAAGTTTCTATCTACTTGTGCTAATCGACATAAATATTAGCAGAAATGCTTTCCTGCAAACAGAAAAAAAATAAGGGTAAACACTAGCCTAAAACGACATTAAAAGTAGGTTGCCATGTAGAAATCCCCTTCTATGCATTATCAGAAGCTCACAAATATCCGTATTTTAAAACTGAAAAAAATCTACTATGTTCCATTCAGATTACTTTCTCTACATCTCTGCATAAAAATATTGTTAAAAAGCTTATGTTTCTATTTACTTCATGCTAATCGAAAACAAAAAATAATAGAAATAGTGTTATTACTTGCTTCCTTGTAACTATAAGCGAAATAAGGGAGTAAGGTTAAAGTGATACTCAAAAGTTGGTTGCTATGTGACTTGCTTGTATGGACAGGAGTTTGACAAATTCCTGTATGAGAAAAGAATACGTTTTTCAAAGCTGAAACCACTAACAAGAAATATCTAAAAAACGATCAACTCCACGAAAAAAAATGTATATAACATAAATTGTGTGTTTTAACGTGCTCTACATTTTTTTGTATAGTAAGTCTTTTCCCTTGAGCTATGCTGCCCACAGTCTCACACACACACACACACACACACACACACACACACACACACACACACACACACACAGTCAGTCAGACACACACACACACACACACACGCACACTCACGGTCATTAGTCTAAAAATGAATTTTTTGGATTCAGAGAGTCTCAAAACATGTATTTCTGGTGAAATCTCGGTATCGAATTTTTGGGTGCATTACAATACCTTCTCCATACACCACGTACATAGTACATAGTACGTGGAGAGAAAGTAAAAATAACAAACATATCTTAAAAATGGTCAGCTCTAAGAAAAAAAATCTGATATGACTTCCTCTATACCTCTGTAACAAAGTATTGTTAAAAAGCTTGTGCTTATATTTACCTCATACTAATCGAGAAACAATCAACAGAAATAGTCCTATTACTTGCTTCCTGGTAAGTAGAAGCGAAATAAGGGAGTACTATTGGTTAAAATGATAATCAAAAGTTGGTTGCAACGTGACTGAAGTTCCTTTGTTTGTTTGGATTGGAATTGTTAAATTCCTGTGTAACAAAAGTATGTTTTTAAAGCTGAAACCAAAAAACAAGGAGTATCTCAATAACGATCAACGCTACGAATAAAATGTATATGGGATAAATTAGGTGTTTTAAGGTGCTCTACATTTTTGGTGCTGTAAGTTTTTGTCCATCTCTTAAGGTTTAGCAGTTATGCAAAATTCCGTAAAATTCATCCAGAATAAAGTAGTCTTCAGAGGCTATGCCCAGAAAATACAAGATATACATTTTATTTGTCGTGTATATCTTTAATATACGAAATTTTAATGAAAATCGTTAGGGCCATTTTTGAGAAAATCAAAATTTTCGAAAACAGTTCCATGTAAAGGGTAGTTTCGGGTGGGGGGACTTTTCTCAAAATCTTCGTGTCACACCTCTGGAAGATGTCAAACTTAAATACCAACTTTGGCATTTTACCGATTTTTCGTTTTTGAGCTATCGTGTTCACAGACACACGGACACACACACACGGAATTTTTTCTGAAAATGCATTTTTTGGATACAGGAGACCCTATAACATATATTTCCGGTGAAATCTCGGTATCGAATTTTTGGGTGTAGTGCAATACCTTCTCTATACTCTATGTACATAGTACATATAAAGAAAGTAAAAAACAATATGTTACATAAATTGTGCGTTTTAACGAGATCTACGATTTTTGTGTAGTAAGTTTTTGTCTTATCTCTTACGGTTTATTAGTTATGCAAAATCCTGCAAAATTCATCCTGAATAATGAGGTCATCAGCGGGTGTTAAAAGAAAATTCAAAATATACGTTTTATTTGTCGTGTAAATGTCTTTAATGTAGGTGCCTAATTTAATCAAATCGTTAGATCCATTCTTGAAAAATAAAAAAAATTCTAATTTTTTTCCAGTTTGGGGAGGGGGGATTTTCGTCAAAAGCTTCGTGTCGCACTCTTGGAAGATACATATCAAGTTTGTTTGGTATTTTACCGGCTCTTCTTTTTTGAGATATCGTGTTCAGAGGCACAGGACCTTTTTCTAAAAATGCTTGTTTTGGATACAGAGGACCCTAAAACGCTTATTTCCGGTGAAATCTCGGTATCGAATATTTGGATGCAATACAATACCTTTTATATACACTACGTACATAGTACGTATAGAGAAAGTAAAAAGGACAGTTAACGTATGTTCTCTCCGGCACTATATAAAGCCTACTTTTGCATTTGCTTGGTTAGCAAATTTACAAAATTCGAAGTGTATTTATTATTTGGGCTATGATAGCAGCAGCGGCGTCTAACCAAGTGAAAGCTTGTGTTAGTCACAATAATCTAAGTAACGTTTCTAAATAATGCTCTCTAATGTTGTGCCGAATGTGACGACGTGGACGTCTTGTACTCGTATTATCACGTCAAATTGCGCAGAACAAGGAGTGGGGGAAAGAGGCGGAGACTTGAAGCGATAGCCATGCAGCACTCACAGCATCACATCATGTTAAACATCTTTTTGTAACCACAGACGAGAAACCATTATATACGACAGTATTTATGTGCACTGATTCTGCGTAATGGTTTATTAGTGTTTTATTTTGCATTGTTGTGAGAGTTTTAATTATTTAAGTGTCTCGTGTAATACTCTAAAACCTCAAAATAAATGCAAGACTATTGAGCAAACCCAACCTAAGGCTAAAAGAATCAAATTGCTATGCTCAAGTACGAATTCGGATAACGATTAATATTTGTCATTTGTATAACAGATAATACAAAATTCCCTCTGGGACGTTGCCCAAAAAGTCAAAATATATATTTTATTTGGTTAGGTAGACTCAGATTGAAAAATGTAATGTCATAGTCGGGATTTGAACCACGATCTCCCGGTCTCTAGCCGGTTGCTCTACCACTGAGCAACTATGACATCATGCTGGCACGGCATTGATATCTCAACCTACTCTTATATTTACTGGTGAACCACAAGGTGCTCTCAATTATTTTGAGATGACAACCCCAATGACGACTTACAATGTTGTAAGTACTTTAAGTCCCAGGATTCATAGTATAGCCAACTGTTATGGTCAATGTGCCTTGATTTAATTCTAGATATTTAATATCAATACATTTTATTTGTCATGCAAATACATATTTTTAATACATTGTATTTTATTATAGAGTCATTTGTATTACTTTCTCTAACACACATGTATATACAGTGTACATAGTAGCTACAGAAGGTATTGTATTCCACCTAAAACTTCTATGTTAAGCTTTCACCGGAAATTTAGTCCGAAGAAGACATTTTTAAAAAAAGGTCCACGTGCACGCACCAAACTTTGCATTTCTAAGTTTAGCATCTTCCAAGGATTAGATACGAAGATATTACGAAAATCCCCTACCCCAAACTACCCATTATGTGGAACATTTTCGAAGTTTTACATTTTCGAAAAAATGACTATAACCATTTTGGTTAAAATGTGGTATATTAAAGGTGCACGTCAAACAACATGTATCTCCTAAATTTCTCGGGAATAGCCCCTGAAGTTCTTTTTATTCTGAATGACGTTTGCATAACTGTTCAACCGTAAGAGACATAAAACTTATTACACCAAAACGTAGATCTCATTAAAGTATACAATTTATTTCATATACATTTTTTTTTTTTTTTTTTTTTTTTTTTTTTTTTTTAGTGGAGTTGACTATTTTCATACGTCAATTTGTGAATTCTACCATGCAAAGAATCGGATTTCAACCACATGGCAATTGACATTTAAAATATCTTATTATCGCTTTAGCATAGCGTATACCCTTATTTCCTTTCTACTCGTAAGGAATTAAGTAATAACACCACTCCTGCTAACGGTTATCTCCATTAGCATGAAGTAGATAGTAGAGTAAGCTTTTTAGTTTGTTTCAAAGATTTAGAGAAAGTCAAGTGATTGGAGATAGTCAGATTCTTAATATATTAGTGTCAAAATAGATAAGCATGGCTTAGACAGTTGAAATGGGATTTGAGAAACATTGAGGACAACAAAAAAAGACCATAAAAACTTAAGAATTAAATATATTTCAATCGAATGAAAATGATGAACAAACTAAGGAACCCCTGAAAGAAAATTTAAAGAGAATAAGCATGGAGAGAATGCATGGACCGTGCATCTTTCATTAAAATTATATCACACATGGAAGGTGCTGAAAAAACCGGAAATAAACTCTGAGAGCAAACAGCAGGCTATTATTATCCAAAAACCTGGAATAAAGAAACGATAGAATTTAAAAGAGAAGGCAATAAAATTATATATAAACCTGGTATAAGCCAAAACGAGAAATTATGTAGTTACCCAATGGGTTTTTACTTTCTCTATACGTACTATGTACATAGTGTATAGAGAAGGTATTGCATTCCACCCAAAAACATCGACACCGAAATTTCACCGGAAATACATGTTTTGGGTCACCCTGATTCCAAAAAAGGAATTTTCAGAAAAAGGTCCGTGTGTGTCTGTGTCTGTAGACAGCATAGCTCGAAAACGAAAACACCGTTGAATCCAAACTTGGTATTTAAGTTTCATATCTTCCAAGATTATCAAGGAAATCCCCCCCACACCCAACTACCCTTTATATGGAGCTTTTTTTGAAAATGTTGATTTTCTTCAAAATGGCTCTAAGATTTTGATTAAAATATCGCATATTAAAGATATTTTTACTTGACAAATAAAATGTATATCTTGAATTTTCTGGGAATAGCCTCTGAAGAGTACTTTATTCTGGATCAATTTTACGGAATTATGCATAACTGCCTTAACCGTATGAGATGCACAAAAAGTTACCATACAAAAAATGTAGAGCACGTTAAGACACACAATTTATGAAACATAATTTTTTTTCGTGGAGTTGATCGTTTTTATATATTCCTTGTTTTTGGTTTCAGCTTTGAAAAACTTACACTTTTCTCATACAGGAATGTCAACTCCTGTCCATACAAACAAAGGAACTTCAGTCACATAGCAACCACCACCTCCGCCTGCGGTGCCATTAGTAGTTAAAGCGGGCGTTAAACACTACCAAAAAAAAAAAAAAAAACATAGCAACCAGCTTTTGACTATCACTTTAACCTATGTTACTCCCTTAATTCGCTTCTACTTACAAGGACGCAAGTAACAAGACTATTTCTGCTAATTTTTTCTCAATTAGCATGAAGTAATAGAAGCATAAGCTTTTTAACGTCGATTTGTTGCATAGATGTAGAGAAAGTCATGTGAATGGAACACATCAGATTTTTTGAAACTGCCTCATCTGCACGCTATCTTGTTGCCGTTTAGAAATATGGGGGCGCATTATGTTTGTAATACAAAGGTCCATTCTTTCGTCCTATTCCCTAAAAGAGAATTACGACCCTTTTAAAAATATGCGTTTGAAATGCGCTAATGGAGAGATGTGTTGGAGCAGTATAAAATCAAACGGGTTTGGAGCGGGGTTAACTGTCTATCCGTTAGTTCAAAGGCCCTATCACGTCATCACACTGGCAAAACGTTCGTGCCATCTACTGTAGATTAGTAATTAGGAATCAATTTTACGTGCCCCCACTGAACTTGTAATGTATACCTACAGATTTGCTCTAATGTGCACTAAAAATACCATTCCCGGTTAGATAACAAGCAGCGCAAATTTTGCGATATGAACATGAATACACATTTAACAGTAACCGTAGCTTCGGCTGCAGGACGAATTAATTTTAACGGCCGGCCGGCCGGCATACAACGTGCATTTATGTATACTATTACTGCATCGATAGCTTAACTTCCTAACACCCGCGACAAAATTATGTTGTCAATATGTGCCCGAAGGTCCCTTTATCCTCCAGGTTAAACGGACTGTAATACTGCGATAGGGTATGTCTATCCGAGCTCAAGTTCCACCTATCCCCTCTATTTCTTTCAGACTTAAATATTTTCTGTTCCTCAGAAAATTCGTTTGTATTATGTACCGGTATTGCTCGACTCTTTGTTCTAGGACATATGGTTCATTGTCAGTTTAATCGTATTGGGGAAAAATAATGTGCCATTGTTTTGGACATTAGGCTCCATTCACAAAGCAAATTCAACTTTATCATAACCAAACTTTAAAAATAAACATACTTATTTAGTGTAATGAAACCTACAATGAATCACTAAAAATTAAAAAAAAAAACAACACAAATTTTAAATCTTTATTTTTACTTTCTCTACACGTACTATGTAACATAGTGTATAGATCAGGTATTGCATTTCACCCAAAAATTCGATACCAAGATTTCACTGGAAATATATGTTTTGGATCCACCTGAATCAAAAAAAGTTCAGAAAAAGGTCCGTGTGTGTGTGTGTGTGTGTGTGTGTGTGTCTGTGGACAGCATAGCTCAAAAACGGTATTTAAGTTTGGTATCTTCCAAGGATGCGATACGAAGATTTTCGAGAAAATCCTCCCACCCCCAACTACCCTTTACATGGAATTTTTTCAAAATTTTTGATTTTCTTAAATATGGCTCTAACGATTTTTATTAAAATATCGTGTATTAAAGATATGTACCTGACAAATGAAATGTATATCTTTAATTTTCTGGGAATAGCCGCTGAAGACTTCTTTATTCTGGATCAATTTTACGGAATTTTGCATAACTGATAAACCGTAAACACAATCAATGTAGAGCGCGTTAAAACACACAATTTATGTAATATACATTTGTTTTCGTGGAGTTGGTCGTTTTTTAGATATTCTTTGTTTTTGGTTTCAGCTTTGAAAAACTTTTACTTTTCTCATACAGGAATGTCAACCCCTGTCGATACAAACAAAGGAACTTAGTCACATAGCAACTAGCTTTTGACTATCACTTTAACTTATGATACTCCCTTATTTCGTTTCTACTTACAAGGAAGCAAGCAATAATGCTATTTTTGATTTTTTTTTTTCGATTAGCATGAAGTAAAAAGAAGAATAATCTTTTTAACAATAATTTGTTACAGAGATGTAGAGAAAGTAATGTGAATGGAACACATCAGATTTTCATTATTACTGTTCCATTTATACTTTAACTACTTGGATCAAGTAGTATCGGCAGCATTTCCCTGCGGAAAAAATCGCCTATTGGAATGGTGTTGACTCACGTATTGTTTATTGCCGTTAGGTTTCTATTTTCTTTGATTGTATTCATTAGATTACACACATTCATGCTGTCATTCATACTTCCAGACTCTGGGCAAGATAGGAGATAGTCTGGGCTGCAGAGAAAAACCCACCCTCAGCCTGGAGTCGAACCCGAGACCTCTTTCACAGAAGGCACGAGCTCTTACGATCGAACTGTGGGCCAGTCAGTTAAAAATTTTGATGTCCAAGCTTTTAGGTTTGCCTATACAAGCAATATTTTTAATTATAAAGTGATTCTCATCACGAGCTGATTCTGCTCTTTCCCATCAACTTTTTCGATGGCATGCATTGCCTTATTAATTGGATCATGGCCCAGTAGATACATCTATAAAATTGCAGAAAAATAAGTTGATTATAAGTGATGTTTTTTTATGAATTTAGAGTTCGTTACGCTTTAACGTGGTTGGTCATATCGGATGATGAATGAAATCTGGGAAACTATGCTCAAATGATCTCAGGGTTCATTGAGCTTAAAGTTACTCGACATTCGTCTTCTGAGGATAGGGGAAAACTCTGAAAAACTCCTTATGTGGGTAGCTTAGTCCTAAGCGAGATTCGAACTCGGGACCTTTAGAACGTGAGGCAAAACCGCTACCCCCACGCTACCGAGGCGGATTCTTACTCTTTTGATACCTATATATTATATCCTCCTTTTGTCGGCGATCGCTTCATAAACCACCCTACTACCTCAGCTGTTTATCCTTTCTTGGGATTGGCTATTACATATATTTGCATTTTTCAATATGAATGACAACAATCGCGTTAAGTTCATGTTTGAGTTATAGTCCGTAATGTCAATGCTTAATTTTGGGATTCTGTGGAGTACAGACCTGGAAGACTGCTTATAAACTCCTAACAAGAGCATTGTTACAGATTACTTTATACAGTAATAGTAGAAATATCATTGTGTCCCTTGGAATCATTTGACAAAGGACATAAACTGAGACTCAGATTGTCTGACTTGCGCTCGAGCTGGGTTACATTCCGTTTCCCGCGTAAAACTATATACAGTATTCAAATTTATTCTGCCTTTGACGCTGAACACCTTTGTCCGCCCATGACGTCAATACTAGGCACCGAGTTTATCACTTTGCGAAGGATTGATGGACATAAACTCCCAATCGCTGCATTTGGGTTGAAAGGTAACTCAAATATATTACTGGACGGTTATGATAACGTGGAGGGCTTTAATGGTACAATGTTATCATTACAATAAACGCTTGTTCATAGTTTTTACATGTGAGATTTGTGGTGGAAAAAGTGGCGCAGGGGCAGGTTTTCTCCAGTTTTCCCCGCCATTGCATTCCACCGGTGCTCCATCTTCATTTCATGTATCACCACTGTTGTCGTCGCTATACCTGCGAACGTTAACCACTAACAAAAAAAAAAAAAATCTGACGTGCTTCCATTCACATGACTTTCTCTACATCTCAGCAACAAATAGTTGTTAAAAAGCTTATGCCTTTATTTACTTCATGCTAATCTAGAAAAACTTAGCAGAAATAGTCTTATTACTTGCTTCCTTGTAAGTAGAAGCGAAATAAGGAAGTACCATAGGTTAAAGTGATAGTCAAAAGCTGGTTGCTATGTGACTGAAGTTCCTTAGTTTGTATGGAGAGGAGCTGACAAATTCCTGTATGAGAAACGTGTAAGTTTTTTAAAGCTGAAACCAAAAACATAGAATATCTCAAAAGCGATCAACTCCACGAGAAAAATGTAAATTAATGTAAATTATAACACATAAATTGTGTTTTGACGTGCTCTACATTTTTGTGTGGTAAGTTACGGTTTAGCAGTTATGCAAAATTCCGTAAATTTCTTGAAGAACAAAGTAGTCTTTAGAGGCTAAACCCAAATATCTTTAATTATATACAATATTTTAATCAAAATCGTTACAGCCATTTTTTTTGAGAAAATCAAAATTTTCGAAAACATTTTCTTGTACAGGGTAGTTTGGTGTTTTCAAAAGCGTCGTGTCGCATTCCTGGAAGATGATAAACTTAAATACTAAGTTTGGTATTTTACCGACTTTTAGTTTTTGAGTTATCGTGTTCCCAGACACACACAGGCAGACCTTTTTATGAAAATGCTTTTTTGGGATAAAGAGGACCCTAAAACATATTTCAGGTGAAATCTCGGTATCGAATTTTTTGGCTGGAGTGCACGTACGTATAGAGAAAGTAAAAATATACTTTTGTAGCAGACTCATTATTTTTATTGATTCTCAAATAATTTGCACATAGAAGCATCTTTGCATATTCATCCTTCGATATTTTAAAATGCACGCTACTGTTCCAGTTGCCTTACTAAGTTGTCTCGGGTATTTTATTTTTTTTTAAGAATGTAAAATGTCCCCATGACTATGTTTTACTTTGTGGTAGTCCATCCACCAGTAGCAAATAGGATAGCAACATGATTGACAATGACTTCATGAAAAAAGTCCATCAGTGAAAAACGTGACGGCCTGGCACGTGACAACAACAGCGTGACTCTGGCTACCTCGGAAACGTGAGCAGCTGCTGGTGTATATAATGAAATGCTTTCTGTCACATTGTCTTTCCCCCTGATACTCTATGCCTGCGAAGTGTGGGGTATGGCAGCAGACTCCTGGCTTCTCCGGTTACAGCGGGTGCAGAATAGAGGACTCCGGTCCATATATTCTGTATGTCGACGTTTCCCTTTGAGGCTACTACATGAAGCTTCGGCCCTCCCATATGTGGAAGATGTTATTAGGCGCCGGGCTCAAAAATTCTACGCCAGATTGGGCGAACATGAGAATGCTCTTGTCAGATCTCTGGGGGAGTACTTACCCTCTGAACGCCGAAAAAGGCGGTTCCGGGTTCCCCGCATGGCTTGCGGGCACCCCCGGTAACAACGGCTTTAAACCAGCCAACAGCGTAATAGCTGAACAAAGCACTCCCTTCTTCCCACAGGGAGAGGTCTATCAAAATTCACCACCATATTTAAATAAATAAACACCAGCGGAGCAGAGGAAAGGATGTTACTCCTGAAAATGCAACCGCTCGAGGAGCCTACCAGCGCTACCTCCTTAACACCAACACTCGAAACCTCAAACAAAACCTTAACCATCACCTCATTCCTGTGGTTAAACCCTTACCAGGATAGGTACACAGCAACAACACCCAGGCTCACCACGAGCCTACCAGACACGCACGCACGCACGCACGCACGCACATTGTCTTAACTTGAGACAATATCCAGCACAAGATGGAACCAGTGTCTGCGGATTTATCGAAACTTACTTAGCATCACGTTTTTTTGTTTTTGTTTTTTGTTTTTGTTTTTTTTTTTTTTTTTGTACTTGTCTTACAGTTTCCATTTAACGATACTATATCGTTCGGAGTGGGGTGCATTTATATTTACATAAGTATTCCAGCAGTGTAAAAATGCCGCAACCTTCCGAAAAATTTAGAAATATACACGCCCTTATTATTGTGAAATGTATTTAATTGGGATGATTAAAAGATAAATAAAACTGTTTTTAAAATTTAATTTTATAGTTATGTGATCCAAGAATAATGATTAAAAGATTAAACTGCCTTAGGGATAACGCATAGTTTGTTTAATGACTTCTTATCAAAAAGAGAGATTGTGACCTCGATGTTGGATTAAGATTTTCCTACTTTATTTGTGTACTCGCTTCTTATTACAGACAACCGAGATATTAAATAACTATATTTTTCGGCTATAAAAACTTTTTAAAAACTCATACGTAGCAAAAATCACCGTAGAAACTGTACCAGGGTTACAAACTCGACAATTAGAATACGGTAGGGCTCATAGCGCGGATGCGCAGTAGCAAGAGAGCTGTGACGTCACGCAACACCCAGCTACATGAAATGCCACATGCTCATGTGTATTAATGCAATTTTTAGTGACCTTGATAATGTTAATGTGAGTTCTCTAATAAAGTTCAAAGCTTTTGCTATTGGAGTATGAAGCAATTAGACATTTTATTTCATAGATTTCCGAAGGTGCCGGTCCCCATGGCCGCGCTCGCCAAGGCTTTGGTGCTTCGTAGCGCTGGGGATCGTGGGTTCGAGTCCCGCCTTGGGCATGGGTGTTATATGTTTGTGTTTATGTGTGTGTTGTAAAAGTAAGAAAACAACAATCCAGTAATAATACAGAAAAACAAGGTAAAAAAAAAGTAAATAAAAGCAGGGTATACAGTGCCGGAGTCCCGATCAGACTCCGGTACCGTATTTAAAAAAAAAAAAAAAAAAAAAAGGCAGAGCAATTATTAAAATAGTGGTTGCAAGTTTCCGGGAGAGCTGACTCCATTTGTATTGAAAATGCGGGTGTCTGCTCAGTTAATTTTGATAAACCAGGCTATAAACACGACTTAAAGACCGAATTGTTAAAATTACCATCCAAACGTACTCTAAGAGCCATTTCTGTGTCTCATGTCAATTTGTCCTTATTAAAAGCTTCTTCAAATACACAAAGACAAATTAGATTACAGAAAGGTAGCAGGAGGAAGTGGGCGACTTTCTTGTTAATCAAATTCTGGTTTCATAAGAAGAAGCAGGTAATGTGGAGGCAATTCCTGCTCTGACACTAGCAGAAGTACGCGAAAGAAATATATAATAAATACATTAAAGAAATCGAAGAGCTTAAGAAAGACTGAGTCGCTTAAGCAGCAAAGTAGTCCTTCAAAAGAGTACAATTTTGGCTAAAGTCAGAAAATTCTGAACTAAAAGATTTAAAAAGACACAAAAACATTTTTCCTCCTGTCAGCAAAAACAGCTCTGAAAGGCAAATGCAGCAGCTGGACTTCAGATGATGCATTAAAAATAAGTGACATTACGATGCTTATCTTAGAAGCCTTGCAAATGTTGCACATTTATTTAGAAATATCCCATCTAGCGAAACTACAATAAAAATCTAATTAAACACGTTTCAATTCTTCCAACGTGATCTCTGCTATGACAATATAGAAACATCAATCGTTGTTTTCACACTAATGTGCAAGTGTTGGTAATCTGTAATCTGATTATGAAATGGAAAGAGTCAATATATCGATCAAGTAGAACATTCTGTAGTGCTTAAGTCGTGAAATCTATAGGACTACAATTACAAGCTTTCGTTTGTGAAATGGGCGGATTCAACAGAAAGCTTGTCAGAAATGGAAATGATACACATGTCTTCTTTCTGAAAATCATCGAGCCTGGGCTTTCAATGATGTCCTGAAAATTCACATTTTATTTGTTCATGCATTTTACGTTGGTCACCATAGACAGGAGAGTTGAATAAAACCATTTTTGCAACGTAAAGCGGCAGAGCAGGGAATTAACGCGCGCCTACAAATCAGCACCACACAGCTGAGTGCCGGTCTACGTCACAGCTGAGGAGGGATGTGCGCGTGAGCCATGTCGTAGACATTCTTCTATTTATTTGGGTTCATATTGGCGGCTACTTCCATTCCACATATACAACCACCTCATGTTGGAAGCATATACAAACGTCTCTTAAGCGACACTGCTGACGCCGAAAAAAATGTCCAAGGGCTTTCGATAAATTGCAATAAAATTAATTATGAAATCAGTGTACTCCAAATTACAGTACACTAAGCCGTACATAAATGCAAAAAAATCTGATGTGTACCATTCACATGACTTTCTCCATATTCCTGCAACAAATAATTCTTAAAAAGCTTATACTTCTATTTACTTTATGCTAATCAGAAAAAATTAGCAGAAATAGTCTTATTGCTCGCTTCCTTGTAAGTAGAAGCGAAATAAGGGACAACCGTAGGTTAAAGTGATAGTCAAAAGCTGGTTGCTATGTCAATGAAGTTCCTTTGTTTATATGGATAGG
This sequence comes from Hymenopus coronatus, assembly GCA_030762935.1. Lineage (NCBI taxonomy): Eukaryota > Metazoa > Arthropoda > Insecta > Mantodea > Hymenopodidae > Hymenopus > Hymenopus coronatus. The sequence continues at coordinate 135,675,498 of CM060888.1, read as the reverse complement.
AGTTGACAAGTTCCTATATGAGAAAAGTATACGTTTTTCATAGCAGAAACCAAAAATAAGGAATGTCACAAAAACGACGAACTCCACGAAAAAAATGTATATAACATAAATTGTGTGTTTTAAAGTACTCTACATTTTTTGTTTAGTAAGTTTTTGTCCATCTCTTACGGTTTAGCAGTCATTCAAAATTTAGTAAAATTCATCCAGAATAAACTGCTCTTCAGAGGCTATTCCCAGAAAATTCAATATATACATTTCATTTGTCAGGTAAATATGTTTAATATCCGAAATTTTAATCAAAATCGTTAGAGCCATTTTTGAGAAAATCAAAATTTTCGAAAAAGTTCGATGTAAAGGGTAGTTGGGGGTGGGGGATTTTTCTCAAAATCTTCGTGTCGCATCCCTGGAAGATACTAAACTTAAATACCAAGTTTGGTATTTTACCGACTTTTCGTTTTTGAGTTATCGTGTTCACAGACACGGACACACACACACACACACACACACACACACACACACACACACACACACACACGCGCGCGCGCGGACCTTTTTGTGAAAATGCTTTTTTTGGATATTGGAGACCCTAAAACATATATTTCCGGTGAAATCTCGGTATCGAATTTTTGGTGGAGTGCAATACTTTTTCTATACACTATGTACATAGTGCGTATGGAGAAAGTAAAAAAACAAAAAAACTAAAAAACCATAGTGTATTATAGCACAACACAGTACATGAACTTTGTACACACTCACAGAAAAAAATAGTATCTGTTCCATTCGCATGACATTCTCACATCTCTGCAACAAATTATTGTTAAAAAGCTTATGCTTCTATTTACTTCATGCTAATTCAGAAACATTAGCAGAAATAGTCTTATTACCTGCTTCCTTGTAAGTAGAAGCGAAATAAGGGAGTACAATAATTTAAAATGATTGTCAAAATCTGGTTGCTATGTGGCTAGAGTTCCTTTGTTTGAATGGACACGAGATGACAGATTCCTGTATGAGAAGAAGTTTTTCAATTCTGAAACGATAAACCAGGATTATCTTAAAAACGTTAACTCCACGAGATGCTATTTCTAGAAAATTCTAGATATGCATTTTATTGGGCATTTAAGTATCTTAAATATAAGAGATTTTAAGCAAAATCTTTGAGCCATTTCTGAGAATATCAAAATTTTCGAAAATTTTTCCTTGTAAATGGTAGTTGTGGCTGGGGAGATTTTCTTGAAAATCTTCCTGTCGCATCCTTGGAAGATACCAGCCTTAAATACCAAGTTTGGTATTTAACGGTCTTTTCGTTTTTTAGCTATGGTGCCCACAGACACACCTACGGACATTTTTCTAATTTTGGGGGGGATTCAAGGGTTCAAAAACGTATTTCCGGTGTAATCTCGGTATCGAATTTTTGGGTGTATTACAATACCTTCTCCATACACTATATCCATAATACGTGAGAGAAAGTAAAAATATAAAATGTGCACATTGAGTTTATGGTAGACTATGGTCTCTTAAAATCTCGTTTTCTTTTCTATCAAGGGTTTGAAAAACTAAATAAAAGACGGACAAACACAATTTATATGAAAAAAAAAAAAAACCGAAATAGTGATGTGCAACAACTTTGGCGTAAAAATCTTAAAATGAAATATTAAAAATTATATTTTAGGTAAAATAAACCTCGTTACAGCTTAGAATTATATTAAAACATCAAAACTGGCATGGTTGTTGATGCTGCTACTGCTCTCTCTCTCTCTCTCTCTCTCTCTCTACTGCTCTCTCTCTCTCTCTCTACTGCTCTCTCTCTCACTCTCTCTCTCTACTGCTCTCTCTCTCTACTGCTCTCTCTCTCTCTCTACTGCTCTCTCTCTCTACTGCTCTCTCTTTCACTCTCTCTATCTCTCTCTCTCTCTCTCTCCGGAAATACGCAATGATATTTTCAAAAGTAATTAAGCTACTTTTTCTGAGAAAATAAAAAAGCTAAGCTATTTATTAGGTTAGTCTACTGGGAGCCTCTTAATTCCCAAGGTTGCAGGTTCAATCCCGACTGGGACTGATGGAATTTTCTTCGGACTTAAGAAGCCTTATCATGGCTTTCTTCGGAAGGGAAGGGAAATAAAACACTTGGCCCCGTAATTTTTATTTGCACATAAAAGAACCCCATATCTTGGGGTAAAAAAAAAAAAAAAAAAAATTCCCTGGTCTAATTCGCCACATTTCACATTAGCAATCGTAATTTCGTTCTATTCTAATGGGCGATAAGTTGACCCCTCGTCACCATGTGCGTAATTCCTTGATCAAGCAATCATTGTCAGTACACGCCAATATGGCGTGATGGAATTGAATTTCATTAAAAGATTAAATTTTCATTAATATATACACGTTCTTTAGTTTGTTTAGTAATATTACATTATTTCACATTTTAATTTGCAAAAAGTCCAAGAATTATGATTTTCTACACTTGCATTTATTGCGACAGTATATTAGCACGACGCATATATTATTAGTTTAATCATTAGTTTGTATATTTAATATAAGAAATATCTGCTCAGTAGAACGCAGAACCTTAGTGTGTAAAAGCTCGCATTGTATTCTTCAAGGCTACGTGCTTTGTTAAAAATAACAAGAATTTTAGAGCATCAGGGACACAAATAACAACCCTGGGGAGGAAGAAAGGTTCACCCTCTTATATTTTGGAAAGAGGGAGTTTCTCATTGTAGAGAAAGGTCACGTGGGTGGAAAATAAAGAAAAATCCCAGACAGTCACGTGACAACGCTACTTTACGCGCCTTTTTTCAGCCAATCAAAATGGAGGGCAAGACACGGACCTTTTAGTATATAAATGATGTGCGTATAAGAAATAGGGCTCATAAGGTAGGAAGCCACGTATAAAAAATCGGACACATGCAAATCCAGAGTATAAGAAATGTGACGAGACACAGTCTAAGAAATCGCGCGGCGTCCAGTGTATAAAATCGGTGTGTTATAAGTTAATCTGACGGGCAATTATTACCGTAAATGTTATACGACCGTGAAACTCAAGATTACGGTGACGAGTGTAAAAATAATAACTCAGCAAAAGTGGAACTAGCACTTAAACAAAATTATGTAATCAAGCTCGCGGTCGGTTAAGTCGCTCGCAGGGTTAGTGCCTCAATCCAACCACAGGTCATCAATAAAAGAAATCATCAGTGAAATTAAGTGAAATTTCTCTTTTATTTGAGTCTACCAAAAGTGTTACACACCTTTGTCATTCTTTCCCCCCTGAGCAAGAGACAACTCATGGGCTACAAGAACGAGCTTAGCCAGTGCAACAAAGGGAATCTGCAAGGTATGTACACTCTTAATGTAGAGCATTAACCCTCGACCAACTCCAAGTAGACTCACCTGATAGCGTCATATTGTCGCAACAACGTGATATCAGAAATAAAACTGCGACATATTGGCATCCTAACGTGGCAACAATAAAACCACGACATATTGGTGCACCAATGTGACGCACATCAATAAAACTACGGCATTATCCAACCAAGTATAATAAATAAAACATAAAATTTTGTTGTATAAGGGTTTCCATTGCAATATTTCGAATTTTGACTGCCCGTTATAAATCCTTCCTATGGAGGAAAACCCATAGATGTTTCTCCAAATACCTATACCTAACATATGATTCTTCTTAATTGCAATTTTTGACGTTGAAATTCCATTAATTTCACCCTGCTTAAATTAAACGGTAAACCATTTTAAAAACCTGTCTTCTGTTTGATTACGTGAGTAACCACACGTTTTTATTAAGATATTGCATCATGCCCGAATGCTAAGTGGGCTGCATGCTATCTTGACAAAACACTGCTGAAACCTAAAAGCATAACCTTAAAAGGATGTCGCAAGAAGAGGAGATGATGTGACCTGTCAACAAGACAAACAAACGAAGCGACGTTCAGCGCACGTGCCTCTCCACATGATAGTCTGGACTGCAATCTTCAGCACTCCCCCACGTGTTCTTAACATATAAAAGCGAATATTCTCAAGGGATAAAACCACATCTGCCAGGCTCCTTACATCTAGAATCATCCCTTTAAAATCTCATGTCTTACATTCACATGGGTATCACTTTCACTTCTCACCATGGTTTATTTTTAAATAGCTTCGCAAAATATTCTCACCAATAGTAATTTATCTATACTTCGTGTTAATCGAAGTAAATCTGTGTATAATAACATTTCTATGTACCTATATGAGGAATACTGAAAACAGTATCAATAGGAAACTGTTTAAAATCGGGTCGTTAAATGCTAGGATGAAATATCTAACGCTATCCATTACAACGAGAGAGACAACTGAATAGCCACAGTGACCAAGGTATTAACAATTTCAGTCAATAACAAATATGAATATTCGAAAAGGCTTATACTATAAACATTTATTTTACATTTTGTATTTAAAGTGTGTGGTTTTGGTGTTTATCTCATATGGTTTACTCGTTATAAAAATTCCTATCGAATAAAGAGGATTTCATAGACTATGCCCAGACAATTCAAAGTTTATCATTCTTTGTTTATCATATACATATTTTAAATATATGATATTTTAATAAAATGCTAAGTAATTTTTGACAGAATAAAACATTACGAACATGTTTCCATACAAAGTATGGTTTGCATGGAAACATTCGTTTCGCGACATTTGGAAGATGCTGAACCTAAATAACAAGTTTGGTATTTATCGATGTTGTCATTTTAGAGTTATGGGGACACTCACGCACGCATACAGTTACAACAGACCCACGGACATTTTTAAAAGGGTTTTCTTTTTCTTTCTTTCTTTTCTTTCCTTCTTGGTTGAAGAGACCTCAAAAAGCATTACCCGATGGGATATCAAAATGGAATTTTTGAGTGGAATAAAATATTTCGTCTACTCACTGTGAGAAAGTTTAGTAGAGAAAGAAAGTTCAAAGTATTCTTTCTTAACACGGATTGCTATCGATTTGAATTACTGGTGCGTGTGGAAGGCAACTACACAAAATTCTTCAATAATAATTAAGAATGCAGCAACCTGTCGTCATGCTGAATTCGATTTAGCTAGTGTATTCCCTTATTTCCCTTCTACTTACGAGGAAGCAGGTAATAAGACTCTAACTGCTACGTTTTACTGTATATAGTGCGTATAGAGAAGGAATTGCACTCCACCAAATAATTCGATACCGAGATTTCACCGGAAATATATATTCTAGGGTCCCCTTTATCTAAAAAAAACATTTTCGGAAAAAGGTCCGTGTGTGTCCGTGTGAACACGATAACTCAAAAACGGAAAGACGGTAAAATACCAAACTTGGTATTTGAGTTGAGTATCTTCCAGGGATGCGACACGAAGATTTTGAGAAAAATCCCCCCACCCCAACTACCCTTTACATGGCACTTTCGAAAATGTTGATTTTCTCAAAAACGGCTCTAACGATTTTGATTAAAATTTCGTATATTAAAGATATTTACCTGACAAATAAAATGTATATCTTGAGTTTTCTGGGAATGGCATCTGAAGAGGATGAATTTTACGGAATTTTGAATAAGTCTTAAACCGTAAGAGATGGACAAAAACTTACTACACGAAAAATATAAAGCACGTTATAACAGGCAATTTATGTTATATACATGTTTTTAGTGGAGTTCATCGTTTTTGAGACATTGCTTGTTTTTGGTTTCTGCTTTGGAAAACAATTTTCTCATATAGGAATTTGTCAACTGCTGTCTATACAAACAAAGGAACTTCAGTGACATGGCAACCAGCTTTTGACCATCACTTTAACCTATGGCACTCCCTTATTTCGCTTCTACTTAAAAGGATGCAAGTAATAAGACTATTCGGGTCGCATCCTTAGTTGAAAATATTCAGCTGAAATTCCAAGTTTGGCATTTAATCGGAGTTTCGTTTTTTATTTCTGCTGTTCACAAACCAAAACGTATCTACTCTTTATCAGTCACAAAAGTGAATTTTTGGTTGGATACAATACGTCCTCACTGACTTTACGTGGTAAAGAGGATAAGGAACCTTCAAATAAACCAGTAATAAAGGACAGTGGGTAGAGCAAGTCATGTATACGTAACACATTAGAACTTCTTTCTCCTTCTCACACACAAAAAAGAGGGATTCCAATGCCATCACATAGCAAGATCTCTTAAGAAATTTGACTATCGCTTTAGCCTAGTAGTGTAATCTCTATTCCCTTTATACCCGCAAGGTGATACCAATAACAAAAATATTACCTCTAATGTTTAACATTATTAGCATGAAGTAACTAGAAGAAAGAATGGGATCTTATAAGAATAGTTGGTTGCAGAATAGGTAGAGAAAGTCATGTGAATGTAGCGTATCAGATTTTTACTTTCTCTGTACGTACTATGTACACAGTGTATGGAGAAGGTATTGCACTCCACCCATAAAAAGCATTTTCAGAAAAAGGTCCGTATGTGTGTGTGTGTCTGTGGACAGCAGAGCTCAAAAACGAAAAGACCGTTGAATACCAAAGTTTCGTATCTTCCAAAGATTCTACACGAAGCTTTTCAAGAAAATTCCCCCACCCCCAACTACCCTTTACATGGAAATTTTTTCGAAAATTTTGATTTTATTAAAAATGGCTCCAACGATTTTGATTAAAATATCATATATTATATAAAATATATATCTTCAATTTTCTGGGAATAACCTCTGAAGATTACTTTATTCTGGATCAATTTTATGGAATTTTGCATAACGGCTAAACCATAAGAGATGGACAAAAACTTGCCTCACAAAACAATTTAGAGCACGTTAAAACACACAATTTATGTAATATACATTTTTTTCCTGGAGTTGATCGTTTTTTTTTTAGATATTTCTTGTTTTTGGTTTCAGCTTTGAAAAACTTTCTTTTCTCATACAGGAATTTGTCAACTCATGTCCATACAAACAAAGGAACTTCAGTCACACAGCAACCGGCTTTTGACTATCACTTTAACCTATGATACTCCCTTATTTCTAAAGGAAGCAAGTAATGAGTTTCTTTTAATTTTTTCTGGATTAGCATGAAGTAAATAGAAGCATAAGTTTTTAACAATAATTTGTTGTAGAAATGTAGAGAAAGTCATGTGAATGTATCAATTTTTTTTTTAAAGTAGAGACTGTAGTTCCGCTGAAATAAGTAAGTTTTCCGCTGACTCAGGGATCAACCTTGGTTCTGGGCGACTTACGACAAGAGAGGAGGAGGTGAAACCGGTCCCGAGTTCGTGCCTTGTCTTGTGACGTCAGGGTTCGTCGAACTGGCTCGCGTTTCCTTTGTGCTGTCTATAATTCACGGTCAAGTCCATATCGCTTGGCTGTGTGGCACGAGCAATGAGTACTGACTCCTTTACTTGAGCATCGCTATCAATGTCCATGAGAATCAGCACTGCCTCCGTGGTCCAGTGCTCAGAAAGGCTCAATACTCACACGTACGTCCCGGGTATGAATCCCGTGACTTTCTCTACATCTCTGCAACAAATTATTTTTCAAATTC